>JAWPHD010009270.1:7500-105693 GCA_037043455.1 Cyrtodaria siliqua
GGCGTTAATGGGGTGGTGGCGGAGGGAGGTCAAAAGGTCAAATAAACTGAAAATTAAATTAAACTGTCATTTTTTCATATTTTGAACATAACTTGGTATATGTAATCGTCTATAAAAGATAACCAGCATATCAAACGATTTTTATATTTCTCAAACTCGAACGTCTGCCCTGGGGCCTAGGGTGGGTTGGGCTTTTGGGATTTGGGGTTATTTTTTTTTCATTTGCTTTTTTTGTAATTATGTCTCAGATGAAACATTATGATGATGGTTCTGCACCCAGGGTCCCTCATGGGGGTCAAAAGGTCAAATAAACTAAAAATTGAATTACACTGTCATTTTTTCATATTTTTGCACATAACTTGGTAATATGTTATCGTCTATAAAAGATAAACAACATATCAAACGATTTTTATATTTCGCAAACTCGAACGTCTGCCCTGGGGACCAGGGTGGGTGGGGCTGGCGGTATTTGGGGTCCTTTTTTTTTCATTTGTTTTTTTTTGTAATTATGCCTCTGATGAAACATTATGATGATGGCGCTGCACCCAGGGTCACTCAGGGTGTCAAACGATCAAATACACTAAACATTCAATTACACTGTCATTGTTCCATATTCTTGCACATAACTTGGTGTATGTAAACGTCTATAAAAGATAAGCAACGTATTAAATGATTTTATTATTATACCCACGTCTTTGAAAAGAACCAGGGTATATTAAAATCGCCTCCGTTTGACCGTTCGTCCGTCTGTCCGTTACCGCATCTCCTCCTAAACCGCTGAACGGAATTTAACCAAACTTAGGGTATGACATCACCATATGATGACGGCGTGCAAGAGAAACATTATTTTTGGTTCAAAGCCCAGGGGCCCTCAGGGAGGTCAAAAGGTAAACAAAACAAAAAAATCAATTACACTGTCATTTTTTCATATTTTTGCACATAACTTGGTATATGTAATCGTCTATAAAATATCAAACTATTTTTATATTTTGCAAACTCGAACGTCTACCCTGGGGCCCAGCGTATGTGGGGCGGGCGTGGGGGATTTGGGGTCATTTTGTTTATGTAATTATCTCTCAAATTAAACATTATGAGGGGGTCAAAAGGTCAAATAAACTAAAAAATCAATTACACTGTCATTTTTCCATATTCTTGCACATAACTTGGTGTATGTACATGTCTATAAAAGATAACCAACATATTAAATGATTTTATTATTTTTATTATATCGAACTCGGTCCGTCTGCCCGGGGGTCCATTGGGGGTGTGTGTGGGTGGATTTGGATTTTTTAAATTTATTTTTTATATTATGTCTCAAATGAAACATGATGATGGGATTACACTATATACATATGTTTCCTCCTTTTTTATAGTTGGGACTGGAGGGAAGGGCATCAAATACACTAATAATGCAATTACGGTGTCATTTTTTCATACTTTGTCACATTAATTGGTATAATAGTCATCTAATAAAGAGATACACAGCATGTCAAATGATTTATTATTAAAAAACTCGGACGTCTTCCCTGGGGTTCGGTTTGGAGGCGGTGGGTGGTGGGTGGAGGGTAACAGGGGTCAATTTATTTAAAAAATATTTCTCAAATGAACATTTTGATGAAGGGATTACATTGTATATACTGTGGGGCTGTGTAGGGTGGGGTGGGCGGGGGCGGGGAAGTTACCTATAGTGAATAAAACGTGGATATTTTACTGAATTCGTTCTAGTTTGATTTGTTTTCTGTTCCTTGTTGGTCATATGTTGGTGCAACCATAGCTATTTTCTAAACCATCAAAATACGTACATGCATGCCTTGATTCCAAAACGACGGATTCGAGACGTTACAATGGTCCAGGACGAATGCTTCTGGAGAATCGTGTTGAGCGGAAAGACACGCTGTTGCATCGTTGTTGGTTGACATTACCTGGAACGCCAATGAATTAACTGTCGCGAACTTCGTGCAAGCATCTGTTAAAAAAAAGATCAACCGATATTTTAAAGTGTTATCATAAATGACTACTTATCGTGAAATCTACAGTCCTTATCACTTTGTCAATTCTCAATTCTGGCGGCTGTTGCCTCTATTACAAATCAGTAGATTTATTACTTACTGGTCCTTTGGGATCATTGAGCCCAATGTGTGTGGCTTTAAAACAATATGCATATGTATATGTACACTATAATTGTAATAGGACTCAGTTGGGGGTGTATGTAAGTATATCAGTTTATAAGCGCGTTACTACTACTGTCTCGCCGCAAAGCTAGATGTTATGGTGATATCGGTAGAGCGCCCGCTTCACATGCAATCGTTCCGAGTTCAAACCCGCTGAGTTCCTAATTTTTCCTCGTCCGTTTACATTGGTGCCGTGACCGGGATATGTACTGTTGGAGGTTATTTAACCGAGGTTGTGTGATATTCGTAGGGTGAGGTCTGTAGTAGGTCTCAGTTGGGGTGTACATATATAGGTTTATAAGCGCGTTACTATTGTCTCGCCACAGAGCTAGCTTTTATTGCGATATCGGTAGAACGTCCGCTTCACATGCAATGGGTCCTGAGTTCAAACCCGCTGAGTTCCTAGTTTTTCCTCGTCCGTTTACATAATAAATGATATATGGTATGATTGAACATGATATGTTTTATGCTTATTTCATGATATGCCTGTTTTGAATGTATTGAAAGTATGATGTTTAATAAATGGTATGCGGTTTCCAAATCGTATCGTATTGTTATTCTAGTCATGAGCCAGTAGCAACATTTCATTGTGCGATAGATAAGGAACCGCGAACAAACACAACATTTCGTGAAGGGATTTACAACAAATATATCACATCGTTTGATATAAAAGAGTATGAGAGTAGACCTTTGGATACGGCCGAACACGACACATACGGCATACTGTAGTCTCGGTTTGATTGCGACTGTTCATGAACGGTAGTGAACTATGCTAGCTACCGCTGACGCCCTCTAGCCCCGGACTGAGCAGAACTCAATATTCATAAAATCAATAGTACATAATTTTAACCATCCCGAAGATGGCATGCATATGGCGGTGGGCGTAAAATAGTGAAAACGTTTAACTTTTGTTGACATTATGTCACCTACATGCGGATGCGGCTGAGGTTGTAGACAGCTACTTTGTAGTTAGTGTTGCTACATATGCCGATTTTGGTATACAATATTAGGAAACAGTTATTGCGAGTGGTACATTATTTTATGTTGGCATTATTTTGACAACATAAACATTACTTAATACGCTACTCATCAATCAACACTATATTACTTACATACAGGTGCTGCTGTTGTTGGAGTTGATGGCGCTGTTGTTGGTGTTGATGGCGCTGTTGTAGACTCAGTGATTGCCTGATTTTCAGTTACTGGTAATACTATTATAAGAAAAAAATTAACTATTTGACTAGTTTTGAATAAATCATAATTACACAACACATACAAATGGCCTTAAAGCTACGCCTTTTTAATCATACAGTTTTGGACAGATACGTTTTTATTGTGTTCTTTCCCCATATGGACCATATCATATCACTTGAACCGACACTCATCATATCGTTCACACTAGAAATGCCTGACATTTAACCGTGATTGCATTATGCTCGGAAATATAGTGGAAGAGGGGTGACTCGAAATCGCACTGACAACTACCGTGCTGTTTTTATCAAAAAGCAATAACTACGCAGTGGATGCGTCAATATTGTTCATTGAGAAACTGGACTGGGTTTTATTGATATAATCCTTCAATTGAAAATTAAAAAAATAATAATCAGAAGTCATTTTAAGTGACAGTGCGGACAAGCTGAAATTGCTTCTTTTTTTTCATACTCAAGGGAAGTAACTCTTCAACATCTGTTTGAATTTTGTTAATTATTGAATTTATTGCAATCAATTTTGAAATAAAAATACCGAAAAAAAAATAAAAAAACCCTTCTATAACGCTAAACTTTCTTGTTATATATTCATAGAATCATGGATCTTCATCCATACAAATACTTTTAAACAGTGGCCCTTATTCCATTCCAATACCTCATTCATTCAGTTGCGCTTACGATTTCATTCTGCCCCGTAAATACATAAAGAGGCCTCTAGTATATCTGTCGACAGTTGTGGTAAATACAACATTACACAAGGCCTTTAGTACATCTGTCGACAGTTGTGTTAAATACAACATTACATTATGCCTCTAGTATATCTGTCGACAGTTGTGGTAAATACAACATTACATAATGCCTCTAGTATATCTGTCGACAGTTGTGGTAAATACAAGATACATAAAGACTCGAGTATAGCTGTCGATACTTGTGGTAAACACAACATTACATAAGGCCTCTTGTATAGCTGTCGACAGTTGTGGTAAATACATGACAGAACGCCTCTCGTATAGCTGTCGGCAGTTGTGGTAAATACAACGTTACATAAGGTCTCTAGTATATCTGTCGACAGTTGTGGTAAAAACAACATTACATAAATACTCGGGTATAGCTGTCGACACTTGTGGTAAATACAACATTACATAAGGACTCTAGTATAGCTGTCGACAGTTGTGGTAAATACAACATTACATAATGCCTCTACTACAGCTGTCGACAGTTGTGGTAAATAACATATTTCATAAGGCCTCTAGAATAGCTGTCGACAGTTGTGGTAAATACAACATTACATAATGCCTCTAGTATATCTGTCGACAGTTGTGGTAAATACAAGATACATAAAGACTCGAGTATAGCTGTCGATACTCGTGGTAAACAAAACATTACATAAGGCCTCCAGTATAGCTGTCGACAGGTGTGGTAAACACAACATTACATAAGGGTTCTAGTATATTTGTCGACAGTTGCTTACATAAGACCTCTAGTATAGCTCTGGACAGTTGTGGTAAACACAACATTACATAAGGCCTCTAGCATAGCTGTCGACAGTTGGGGTAAATACAACATTAAATAAGGCCTCTACTATAGCTGTCGACAGTTGTGGTAAATACAACATTACTTAAAGCCTCCAGTATAGCTGTCGACAATTGTGGTAACTACAACATTACATAAGGCCTCTAGCATAGCTGTCGACAGTTGGGGTAAACACAACATTACATAAGGCATCTACTATAGCTGTCGACAATTGAGGTAAACACAACATTACATAAGGCCTCTAGCATAGCTGTCGACAGTTGAGGTAAATACAACATTAAATAAGGCCTCTAGTATATCTGTCGACAATTGTGGTAAACACAACATTACATAAGGCCTCTAGCATAGCTGTCGACAATTGTGGTAAACACAACATTGCATAAGGCCTCTAGCATAGCTGTCGACAGTTGGGGTAACTATAACATTAAATAAGGACTCTAGTATAGCTGTCGACAGTTGTGGTTAACCCAACATTATATAAGAGCCACTACACAGTTTAATGTATATTTATCAATCAATAATCAAACCCATGACAAGCCCTTAGCCTGAATCCTTTAGCAAAAATAAATCACATCAGTGTGTCATCATTTCTTAGAAGACATGAAATTACCAATGTTTCCATACCAAATAAAAGTATCAAAAAACATGTTCTGTACAATGTTAGTCTCATTTCCTTAAGATTACCCCACCCATTAAACATGCTGAAACAATTTTTTTTGCAATATTTCAAATGTCGATAATTAAAAAAAATAATAATATCGTAAGCGTATCAGGGTCATTTCTGCACTTATCGTGCTTTTGCATATCAGGAAATGCAAACTTTTACATACCTTCACCGGCCTTTTAAAAAGTTTTTCCATGCTGATCACCCCATGAGTCAAAATCAGCCATTTTACCTACTTTTTGGAAGCTTTTGATAGTTTCGTATTTTTCAATTTAGCCTCAAAAAACCCGAAAAGAATGCATATTCCAATATACCTAAAATAAACTTAAAAGTACTCAAAACGGAAAAAAAATTAAACATGAGCTTCATAATTATTATAAATACCATCCATGGGCCTAAAATATGCTTAGTTGATTTCTATCTGATTTACACCATGGCCATACATGCGAAACTGAGGAGTGCTCCCTAAGGCCTCTATTACAGCTGTCGACAGTGTGGTAAATACAACATTACATAAGGTCACTAGTATAGATGTCAAAAATTGTGGTAAACAAAACATCACATAAGGAATCTAGTATAGATGTCGACAGTTGCGGTAAATACAACATTAAACAAGGCCTCTTGTATATCTGTTGACAGTTGTGGTAAATGCAATATTACAAAAGGCCTCTAGCATAGCTGTCTATAGTTGTGGTAAATACAACATGACATAAGGCCTCTAGTATAGCTGTCGACAGTTGTGGTGAATTCAATATTACATAAGGCCTTTAGTATAGCTGTCGACAGTTGTTGTAAACACAACATTACATAAGACCTCTAGCATAGCTGTTGACAGTTGTGGTAAACACAACATTAAAAAAGGCCTCTAGTATAGATGTCGAAAATTATGGTAAACACAACATTAAATAAGGAATCTAGTATATCTGTCAACAGTTTTGGTAAATACAACATGACATAAGGCCTCTTGTATAGCTGTCAATAGTTGTGGTATATACAATATTACATAAGGCCTCTAGTATAGCTGTCGACAGTTGTTGCAAACACAATATTACATAAGGCCTCTAGCATAGCTGTTGACAGTTGTGGTAAACACAACAAGACATAAGGCCTCTAGTATAGCTGTCGACAGTTGTGGTAAATTCAATATTACATAAAGCCTCTAGCATATCTGTCGACAGTTGTGGTAAATGCATTATTACATCAGGCCTCTAGCATAGCTGTCTATAGTTGTAGTAAATACAACATGACACAAGGCCTCTAATATAGCTGTCGACAGTTGTGATAAATTCAATATTACATAAGGCCACTAGTGTAGCTGTCGACATTTGTGGTAAATAGAATATTACATAAGGCCTCTAGTACAGCTGTCGACAGTTGTAGTAAACACATTACATAAGGCCTCTAGTATAGCTGTCGACAGTTGTGGTAAATACACCATGACTTTAGGCCTCTAGTATATATATCGACAGTTGTGGTAAATGCAACATAAAATTAGGCCTCTAGTATAGCTGTCGGCAGTTGTGGTAAATACAATATTACATAAGGCCTCTAGTATATCTGTCGACGGTTGTGGTAATTAGGCTTGTAGTCTAGCTGTCGGCAGTTGTGGTAAATACACTATTACATAAGGCCTCTAGTATATATATCGACAGTTGTGGTAAATGCAACTTTAAATTAGGCCTCTAGTACAGCTGTTGTGGTTAATACAACATTACATAAGGCCCCTAGCATAGGTGTCTATAGTTGTGGTAAGTACAACATGACATAAGGCTTCTAGTATAGCTGTCGACAGTTGTGGTAATTCAATATTATATAAGGACTCTAGCATAGCTGTCTATAGTTGTGATAAATACAACATTACATAAGGCCTCTAGTATAGCTGTCGACAGTTGTTGCAAACACAACATTACATAAGGCCTTTAGCATAGATGTTGACAGCTGTGATAAACACAACTTGACATAAGGCCTCTAGTATAGCTGTCGACAGTTGTTGTAAACACAACATTACATAAGGCCTCTAGTATAGATATCGACAGTTGTGGTAAACACAACTTAAATAAGGAATCTAGTATATCTGTCGATAGTTGTGGTAAATACAACATGACATAAGGCCTCTAGTATAGATGTCGGCAGTTGTGGTAAATACAATATTACATAAGGCCTTTAATATATCTGTCAACAGTTGTGGTAAATAAAGCATGACATAAGGCCTCTAGTACAGCTGTAGGCAGTTTTGGTAAATACAATATTACATAAGGCCTTTAGTATATCTGTCGATAGTTGTGTTACATACAACATTACATAAGGCCTCTAGTATCTGTCGACAGTTGCGTACATAAGGCCTCTAGTATATCTGTCGACAGTTGTGGTAAATGCAATATTTCATAAGGCCTCTAGTATAGCTGTCTATAATTGTGGTAAATACAACATGACATAAGGCCTCTAGTATAGCTGGCGGCAGTTGTGGTAAATACAATATTACATAATGCCTCTAGCATATTTGTCGACAGTTGTGGTAAATTCATTATTATATAAGGCCTCTAGCATAGCTGTCTATAGTTGTTGTAAATACAACATGACATAAGGCCTCTAATATAGCTGTCGACTGTTGTGGTAAATTCAATATTACAGAAGGCCTCTAGTATAGCTGTCGACAGTTGTGGTAAATACAACATTACATAAGGACTCTAGCTTAGCTGTCGACAGTTGTAATAAATACAATATTACATAAAGCCGCTAGTATACATGTCGAAATTTGTGTAAAACACAACATTACATAATGCCTCTAGTATAGCTGTCGACACTTGTGGTAAATACACCATGACATAATGCCTCTAGTATAGCTGTCGATAATTAAGGTAAACACATTACATAAGGTCTTTACTATAGCTGTCGACAGTTGTGGTAAATGCAACATAAAATTAGGCCTCTAGTATAGCTGTCGATAATTAAGGTAAACACAACATTACATAAAGACTATAGTATAGCTGTCGACAGTTGTGGTAATTATAATATTACATAAGGACTCTAGCATAGCTGCATATAGTTGTGATAAATACAACATTACATAAGGCCTCTAGTATATCTGTCGACAGTTGTGGTAAATACAATATTACATAAGGCCTCTAGTGTAGCTGTCGACAGTTGTGATAAATACAATATTACATAAGGACTCTAGCATAGCTGCATATAGCTGTGATAAATACAACATTACATAAGGCCTCTAGTATAAATGTCGACAGTTTTTGTGGTAAATGCAGCATAAAATTAGGCCTCTAGTACAGCTTCCGATAATTAAGGTAAACACAACATTACATAAGGCCTCTAAGATATCTGTCGACAGTTGTGGTAAATACTGTGGTAAATACAATATTACATAAGGCCTCTAGTATAGCTGTCTATAATTGTGGTAAATACAACATGACATAAGGCCTCTTGTATATCTGTCGACAGTTGTGGTAAATATAATATTACATAAGGCCTCTAGTATAGCTGTCTATAATTGTGGTAAATACAACATGACATAAGGCCTCTAGTATATCTGTCGACAGTTGTGGTAAATACAATATGACATAAAGCCTCTAGTGTAACTGTCGATAGTTATTTCAAAAACAACACAACATACGGCCTCTAGGATCTCTGTCGATTGTGGTAAGCACATCATTAAATTAGCCATCGCATTATTCCCCATTGAATTGAGTGGTATGTTGGATATTATATTTTCATATAGAACTATCATGTTATTATAGTACGAACATGACACTGCTAAAATGTTTTGAACAGGTGATATGAAATTGGTTATTAAAGAACCGTACATGTGCACATTCGTTGACAAACGTTATTTTGGTATGATTCCTTTCATACAATGAGGGGATATAAATAAATATTACACCTAGCTGGTCGCAGTGGCTTCCATTCCATCCCGGGCTGCAAGTACATTCACGATGATGCATCTGTCCATGGATGCAGTGAACATCTGTAATAATGGATTTAATTTATTTTACAGATGTACGTTTAAGCATTATCAAAGGTGGCAGTTATCGTCATTTACATTTAGAAACTTTATTTATTTCTGGTTAGGACATTAAAATAGATATGTGTACATAGAAATACTTTACATCTGGGTAAATGGAACGTATTGTTTTTTATTCAAAAAGAGGCCATATGTGTTACAAGTTTATGATGCAATATGCTGAACTATTGTTAACATAAAACTGCCTTAACCTATGATAGAAATTATGAAATTGATTAAAATGTTGTACACTTTAGAATAGTTAGCCAGTTTTACGATAAGATCGTTTGTGTAACCTCAAACAGTCAAGTGTTTCTGTTTGGCGATTTACCAAATCTTAGGTTGAATCATATGCTTACAAGAAGGCACGTTGCTATGTAAAAGGCATAACCCGCCAAATAACGGAAATTTACACTACACAATTATTTATCCAAACCCTCCCCAGGTGTTCAGGTCATAAAATAATGTATATGTGCTGATTAAAGGTATAGGTTTATTCACGGGAAAATACCCAAGACTAAGTATGCGTAAATTGAATTATGAGTTGCTAACTCTTAATTCGATGCTCCAGTTTTGGGGTTTGGCTTGGCTGGTTAACGCCATTTATATTGTGTCTATAGTTTGGATTCTCAAAAATATGCAAGTTATATATAATTTATATACATTGTCATCAGTAGGTTTAGAAACGGTATACATATGTTGTCAAATGTGGCTGTTGTTGGCGGGATAGCTACTTTAAATGCAAATTTACAAGTCATATACTACGACATATAATGCAAGACTAAATAAGCCATGTAATAGTAGTTATGTTATTTAGTAAATACAATAATAATATGCTCTGTAGTACAACTTTAGACAGTTATGGTAAATACAAAGCTACATACACACGCTAGTTAGCTCTAAATTGTTAAAACAAGAGTTGCGCGCAACATGGTGTCTCGCGTAATGAAACATGTTTCAAAAGCTTCAACTTGATAAAATCGAGGGTTCATGCAACATCAAGTACCTTTTTTCTGCATTCAAAAAGGAGCTAAATGCAAATATTGATGAATAGACAGACATTACCATTCCATAGACCAGATTCGGTGACCATATCAGTTCGTTACTTCATTATGCTAAATATAGGCTTTACTTATAGACAGTGTCCCTTTAAAAAGTTAATGTCATACTGAAACTGTTTAGCATGCAAACATGTCCACTATTATAACTGGGAAGTATCATGTTACACAGAGGCTGTTATTTTTTTGCTCTCACAAGTTGATGCTTTTTTTAATCTAAGCATATATCCTGTTTTATCATGAACATGTCATCACAAATTAATGCTGGTATCTGCTTGTGATGCAATGAAATAGTTTTAAAGGCCATGTTTGAGTATAAAAACTTCAACATGGCCCTTTTCGAAATCATTATTCTACCAGAGAGGTTTAATCAAAAATTTATAAATCCTATTTAGCATTTTTAAAGCATTTGTAAACTAAAAATTTGGCATGTAAATACATTAAATATTACTCTGTAAACATATAACAAAACAATTGTTTCTATACAAAATATTTTTGAACTGTATCAAAATAGATGTTTTTTAACGGCACATCAACACATTATAGGTTATTTACAGCCACCTCAGAGAGAGGGGAAGGATACATAGCAATCCAGGAACCTGCCCTACTCCTACTATCAAATAGATTCCTAATGTTTTTTAATGTTCTTGGAGGAAAGACTCCAATACATGGGACTGGATGTATAACAACATAATTATTTTGATTTTTATAAGCTCAAAGTAACAGTGTCCCTTTAAATAGAAGAAATAGAAGAACTGTTTTAGCAAACTTAGTTGTTGTATACTGTTTGTCAACATTAAACATCTTAAGTGCTAAACTTTTAAATAAATATAAACTTGTCTTTATTGCCACTGTCACTGAATCATTATTGTCATTAAAATCTTTTTATTTTTTTAATAAATGAGTTTAATTAGAGAAAGATTTGTTATTTGTTCTATTTTCCAGTCATCAATTCACATGGAAATGTACATCACATAGGTTATTTTTAGTTGCCATGTAATTGCTGTAATTAATTGCTTGGTTTAAACATTTATTTTTGGAATCTTTACACATTTTGGATATATAGCTATGTGTGTGTATTGTATGCATATACATGTATATGTGCATGTATATGGGTATATACACATATATATGTGGATATGTTAATATTTGTTTATGTATGTGTGAGTGAACGCATGCAATGAAATTACTAATAGGATGGCATGCTGTGTATATCGGTTACCCATTAAAAAAAAAAAAGTTTGTGATATATGATATATTGTATGAGTTATTAAAAAAGTGACAGCTGTTCTATCATAATGATACCTAAAAAAATAAATAATAATATTTGGATTCATAAATATATATGTATTATGTATTGAGTCTCATGTCGCATTAATGCAACCTTGTTAAAACACATACATGAGTCACCTAGTGATTAAGTGTTGTCATACTAGCAATCCTTTTGATAAGTACACGATAAAGGTACTTAAAAACTAACTGTATAAGTCTTAATTTCATTTTTTCCAGAATGAGAGAATTTAAGAATCTGTATATTGTCCCTTTGTTCTTTTACTTCTACATATTGTAGAGTTAAGTATTTAAATTAAAAAAGATGATTTCTGATGTTTGATGGATAACTCCCTTTTTTCATTGTATATAGATCTTTATCATTTTTCCTTTTTGCATTTATTTCATTGTTTTTTCTGATACTTCAGTGGGACAGGGACATAGGGAACAAAGTTTTATTATTTTTCAGATTGTTTTTGTGTTTTATTTTCTCTATCAATGTGTTGCACAGAATATTTTGTGGTCCGACCAGACAGCAAGCAATGGGCAAAAGAACAGTCTTCTACATTATGTCTGAAAAGGTGACATTTATGTCCATGAATGTCCAAGGCCTCGGTGATAGAAACAAATGTAAAGATGTCTTCTATTTTTTAAAAGAAAAGTCCTTCTCAGTATATTTCTTACAGGACACACATTTTGTAAATAAACATGAAAATTATATACGTGCAGAATGGGGATATGAATGTTTCTTTAATAATTTTAATAGTCAATCTAGAGGGGTTGCAATTTTATTTAATAACAATTTTGAATACAAATTACATAAACAAGAAGGGGATACAGATGGTAATAAGCTTATTTTAGATGTTACGATTAATGGGAAAAGGATGACTTTAATAAATATTCATGGTCCAAATAAAGATACACCAGATTTCTATATGGACATTAAACAAGATATTGATAGATATGGAAATGAAACTGTTCTAGCAGGAGATTTTAATCTGGTCTTACATCCTCAAGTCGATACTCATAACTATGTTAATATAAATAATCCAAAAGCTAGAGAAAGTGTTAAAACCATTATCGATGACTGTAGCTTGATTGACTGCTGGAGAGAATTAAATGTTGATAAAAAGGGGTTCACATGGAGACGTCCAAATACAAATAAAATGGCTAGACGAGATTTTTTTTTAATATCTGAACATTTATTTACCGACATTGAAGATAGTACCATTTTTCCTGGGTATCGAACCGACCATTCAATAATAACTATATCATTTGTATTTGGAAAGTTTATAAAGGGGAGATCTTACTGGAAATTTAACAACTCGCTGCTTAAAGAAACTACTTATGTAGAGGAAATAAAAAAGTGATCGAAATACAAAAAATCAATATGCAGCACAGAATTAAAATACAAATTTACAAATTAAAGACATTCCTTGTCAAGATTTAATATTGGACATTGATGACCAACTCTTTCTTGAAACATTATTAATGGAGATTAGGGGAAAAACAATATCCTACTCGTCATTTCTTAAAAAACAAAAAGATAAAACTGAAGCAAAACTATTACGAGAAATAGAGATATTGGAAAAACAATTAGATATTGATTTAATAAGCTTAGAAAGTAAAAGGAAACGTTTGTTTGAATTGAGACAAAAAAAGTTGGATGGACTTAAGATAAGGTCAAAAGCCAAATGGTTAGATGAAGGGGAGAAAGTAACTAAATATTTTTGTAATTTAGAAAACAGGAATTTTGTAAGGAAATGTATACCTTCCCTTATTTCAAATGATGGAAATATTTTAAAAAATCAAGATTCTATTTTAAAAGGAACTAAAAACTTTTAGCACTCCTTGTATTCACACAAACCAGTAAAAAAGATTAATTTAAATGAATTGTTTCGAGATTTTCCTAATATATAACCAAGCTAACTAGAGAGCAACAACAAAATTTAGAAGGCCCAATAGAATTACATGAACTATTATTTTGTTTAAAAAAGGCAAAAAATCTTAAGAGCCCCGGCTCGAGTGGTTATACCATGGAATTTTATAAGTTTTTCTGGATAGATATAGGAATTTTCCTCTTGAGATCTATTAACCATAGTTTATTGAAAGGTGAATTATCAGTCACTCAAAAGGAGGGTATTATAACATGTATACCAAAGACAAATAAAGATAGATATTATTTAAAAAACTGGAGACCAATATCTTTATTAAATTGTTCTTATAAATTATCATCAGCATGCATTGCGCAGCGTTTAAAACAAGTATTACCTTTGCTTATAAATGATGACCAGGCGGGGAGATATATAGGTGAAAATACACGTTCCATTTATGATTTGTTCTATTACACTGAGAAAAATGATATACCAGGATTATTACTTATTGCAGACTTTGAAAAGGCTTTTGATACCCTCTCCTGGTCTTTTATTGATGAGGTTTTAACATTTTTTCAGTTTGGACAAGATATTAAAAAATGGATAAAAATATTTTACACAAATATTAAATCTTGTATTTTAGTTAATGGCCATCTATCGGAGTGGTTTTTTATTCACCGAGGCTGCCGACAGGGAGATCCACTCTCCCCATACATTTTTATTCTGTGTGTCGAAATATTGGCTGTACTGGTCAGGACAAATAAAGATATTAAAGGAGTTAAAGTAGGAGATACTGAATAGGTAATTTCTCAATATGCCGACGATACCTCCCTTATATTAGACGGCACCGAAAAATCCCTTAAACATGCTCTAATGGTTTTAAAATTCTATGGAGATATTTCAGGTCTTAATGTTAATGTTGATAAAACCAGAAGTAAATGGTTTGGGAAAAATAAAGGTTCTAATGTAAAATTATGCACAGACACGGACCTTAACTGGGATCAGGGGGAATTTGTGATCCTAGGAATTATTATGTCAACACATTTGAGGAGTGTGGTTGCATTAAATTATGACAAAAAAATAAACGAAATTAAATCATTATTACTGTCCTGGTCAAAAAGAATACTCACACCCTTTGGAAAAATCACTGTTATAAAAAGCTTAGCTTTACCAAAGTTAAATCATTTAATTTCATCATTACCTAATCCACCTGAAGACCAGGTCACACTGTTGCAAAATATGTGTTTTAATTTCCTCTGGAATAATCACCCAGACAAAATAAAGACAAAATAGACAAAATAAAGAGATCTGTTGTAACTCAGGACTATGATTGTGGTGGACTTAGATTGATCAATATTAAACAGTTCATATATTCTCTGAAATTAACGTGGATAAGAAGACTTTTGATTGGGAATAAAAAATGTATGGAAATCCATAAACATATGTACCCATTCACCATCAATATGCTATTTTTCGGTAACGACTATGTAAAAAATAACTTGCAAATAATATGCAATCCCTTCCTATTGGATGTTAAAAACCTATTGTCATGGAAAGAGTTCTTAAAACAACCGTTATGGTACAATAATAACATTAAGATTGGAAGATCAAGTGTTTTTTATAAAAGATGGTATGATAAAGGTATTTTATTTATTAATGATATAATGGATAACAATGGTAATCTTCTCTCTTTTACCCTATTTATCGAAAAGTTTGCTGTACATTCATATTTTTTAGAATATGAAGGAATGACTGCAGCAATAAGGGGCTACCTTCAGAAACAAAATTTTGCTCATCTTGCTATCAAGTTAGAAAATCCAATTTGCCCATCAATAGTGTCCCTAATAACAAGCGCACCGAAAGGCTGTCGTCCCATTTATGATATACTTATTGAATCAAATGTACATCCAACATCAATAGCCAAATGGGGACAATATGGTATAAATATAGACAGAGATTGGAATGACTTATTCAAAATACCTTTTAAATGTACAAAAGATACCCGATTACAATGGTTTCAAGAAAAAATAAACCACAGAATTATTGCTACAAACATCCTTTTGACAAAAATGAAGATAAAAAACGATAACTCCTGTAGCTTTTGCACAGAGTCTCCAAAAACCATTACCCATTTATTGTGGGAATGTAAATATACCAAAACTTTTTGGAATATTTTTAAGATTACTTGCAATGATAATAATATAATAATTCAACCGGAATGGACTACAAAAGATATCATTTTTGGGTCTAGTGAATATGACAATGTTCTAAATAAACTAATTTTACATGAAAAATATTTCATATATAAATGTAAGCTAGACGGAAGATTACCATTGTTCGGAAATTTCAAACCACAAATTAAATACATATATCAAACTGAAAAAATAAACGCAATTAAAAGTTTTACATTTGATAAATTCGAAAAACCTTGGTTGACTTATAAATCCCTACTTAATAATTAGTTTTGTTTTAAATTTTAAGTTACACGGTGCAACACATCTAGCTTGTTTCATCTATCTTGTTCCTTCTTCTTGTTTTTTGTTTTGTCTTTTTTGACAAAGAAAAAACCCAAGAAATGTGTAATAACTGTTAAGGTATGTTCCCCGCTGTTCCCACTGAATATGGAAGAGTCACACCTCCATAGAAATATCTTGTCTTTTCTTTATATATTTAGTGGATAACACCATTTTTGTTTCACAGTCAACTGTTGGAAAACTCAGCAGAGATGGTATGTGGATCTTGTATAAAAACTGAAACACTCATAGTTGATTATGTTAGCATTGTATCTATCTACGTTAAACAATTCTTTATACAAGATATATATGCTGGGTTTTGAAAAAAACACAAATATTTCTTTACAATTATCAATGAAGGCGTATTAAAGTAACAAAATAAATATTTTGAAAATTTTGTAAATATCAAGATTTAAAGGGACACACAGCAATCTGTTTTTTGTTTTTTGAAAGACCCTCAGATTGCAGAGAGCCCCTTCTATCAAAATTGTATTTTAAATCTTCTTTTGAATATTGTAAAGAAATATAAAAAACCCTCCCCATTTATATAGCTATAAAAAGTCCAGGTGTGTACATTTTAATCGCACAGCTTATCAGTGGCTGTCAAGTGAAAAATGTATGCGGTTCTGAATATTTGCTTCAATTACCAGCTTGTCAACTTTCATTTTGTTTAATCTAAGCATATCAGAAAATGTCAGTGCATATTATAATAATGTATGTTCTCTGCTACTATGGGTCAGTTCAGTGTTCAGTGACTGGAAGTTATTAAAATAGCAAGAATTATGTCCAGTGAGTTTAGATATGAAATATATGAAATATGTTAGCACTGTACTTCACCATGTTATATAGTTAAATGTAACACAATTTGTAGATGGTATATGTACTGTGAAATTTGGAGACAATACAATTTAATGTATTTAAGAGACCACTGACCTTGACACAGGGTCAGTTTGAGGCTGAAAGTTAATGGAATAAGAACAATTACTAGTGATGTTATATATGAAATTTGAACACTCTACTCTATAGGACAAAAAGGTAAAACAATTTAACACACATGTTAACACAGTTTTTGAAGATGGTACATGCATTTAAGTGGCAATTACTCCGACCCATGGTCAGATGGAGAGCTGGAAGTTATTGGCATTAAGAAGGACAATGACAAGGAGGTTACATATGAAATTTGAACCACTGCGAGAAGATTTCCTGGTAAATAACACGGAGGCAGTCAATGTGGTTTATCGGTATTTTGTTGTTCTGCATAATACGCATAGAACTTGGTCTAACTTGCGTCACTGATTAGTGATTGATGTTGAACTTTATTAAAGAGACACACGGCAATCTGTTAAGACTCGTGACGTCCCGTTAGTTGTCATACATAAGTTGCATTTGTTCTATAATTAATAATAATTATTAGAATATGACAACGGAATTGTATTTACATATAAATAAGTTCTGTCTGTGTAGACATATGCATCTTCTTTTGGTGCTGACTGATTTTTTTATATCACTTCAATGAATACTTTTAATTTAAATTAAGGACAAATATTTAGATTTTTCATAAAACTATTGAGGATTAAGTCCAAATAAACCGTTTAATATTACCTACTCTATATAATATCTTAACATCTCGGAAATTTGTTACTAATAACCAGATGTTAAAGTATTGAATATATTGCACCGAAACAAAAAACGTAATACAATTGCTACAAATGTTGCAACTTGGTTAAATTTGTAAATATAAAGACAGCCTTTTAATTGCATCTGTTGTTATGTTGCGCATAAACTGTTTCTGAATAAGTGTTAACATAATTGGCTCATGCAGTATGCTAGAGGAATGATAACTACCAGACATACACGTATGCAGTTTCATAAATATAGGAAAACGGTGCCTTTGAAATTGTGTTGTCTGAAATCTGGTGGCTGTATTTGTAGTTAGCTCCTTTATACAATGCATGGAAAAAACCTAATTTCATTTTAATAGTAATATCAATCGTATTGCGAATATATTGGATGTAATATGACTGTTGAAATCTTAAACGTTCGTATATGAGTTAAATGAGTCAGATGAATAATAACCTCCGGCTAAGATGGAAACAAA
Organism: Cyrtodaria siliqua; assembly: GCA_037043455.1. NCBI lineage: Eukaryota > Metazoa > Mollusca > Bivalvia > Adapedonta > Hiatellidae > Cyrtodaria > Cyrtodaria siliqua. The sequence continues at coordinate 25,901 of JAWPHD010009270.1, forward strand.
GATTGTCCGGGGCCGGAACCGGAGCTTAAAATGGAGATGGGAAAGGCAGGCGTATCCGTCTCTACCCATGATATAAGAAAATAAATGGTTGAAACACAACTCCGTTATAGAATCATTGTATATATGTTAACAGCAATGGGTTTAACAATGTTCAACATGAACATACATATATAAGGTTGTGAAAATAATTAAATCATGTGTCGAATTGTCGTAAGACTCACTCGTGAACATATTTTTTTTCTCTTTTCTGCTAGATTTTCCCCGATTTTCGGTCCAAATTGTCACGATACTTTCATTACGTGGTCCCGCCTTAACTCCATTAAGCAATGGGAAAGCTTAAATAATAAGGATTTTGTAATGGATATTTCGACAATAAAACACGTTTAAAAAAACTTTTTACTGAAAAAAATGCAATAACCTGTTTAAAATTACCTATTAAATGTTTTAATTTTACACTTTGTACAATTTAGGTTTTGTTTCATACCACAGCCAACCCAGTTTTCGCTTCTTGGAGTAGGGGTTGGATGGGGTATGAAAGTTAATACTCTGACCACGTAATGCTTGTATATTATACATATGTATAATAACATTATGTCATAAAATTTTAAATGTAAACATCGCGTATACATTATTGTTAAATCCAAAAAAAAGAACTTCAAATCGGTTACATTTTGAATTTTTAACTAATTCAAAAGCCGCTCTATGTTTTAGTTCCAGGTTCTGGTAAAGTAAAACTTTTTTACTTACTCATTGCTAACGGGTAGACGAATGACAACGCCGCACCCAGGGACACTAACAGGTATATTTATTATAGTTTATTGTTCAACACGACTTCTAGTTACCTACTGCTAGTTAAACATGTATTTACTTACTGGAACTAAGGAACGGAGATGGCAGGCCCACGAACAACAAAAGGCTAAACGCAGAGAATGCTGTAAAACAGAAAGTGTAGTTATGTTATGTCATCTCGTTATCTACAAAATACTGCACACATCAAGCTATGATTGGTCATCGCGCGCGCTGTTTACAATGATTGATCATCGCGCTGTTTAAATGACTTCTTGTCTTCGTATCGAGATTTAACATTGTGTTGATAAACAAAACCACCCGTTATTTCATATGCCCACGAGACATCCCACGTACAACGACCAACAACTACCATCTTTTCGAACCAATCTGTACTGTATATTGTTCCAGACTTCTGTCACTCGTGAAGTAAATTCATTACAAATGAATGCATGACATGCCAGTTTAAAAACCTAAATCAGGACGTTGTACCAACATAATTGTATCTAATTGGGTAAACATGGTACCAGTAGACCACGACACCTCCGCACAACTCTACAGTACGAGACATTCACGCTATCACTAGATGGCCACGACGCCCCCCACAAAACACGTCAAATGGAGACAAACATGCTACCACTAGATCACGACCATCCACACAACTTTCCAGCACGAGACAAAAACGCTACCACTAGACCTCCCGGCAGCTCCATAGTTCGAGACATATATGCTACCATTAGACCACGACGCCTCCCGACAACTCTCTAGTGCGAGGCAAACATGCTACCACTAGACCATGACGCCTCCCGACAACTCTCTAGTTCGAGACAAACATGCTACCACTAGAACACAACACCTCCCGAAAACTCTCTAGTGCTAGACAAACATGCTACCACTAGACCATGACGCCTAGCGACTACTCTCTACGCCCCCACCTATAACTTCCAAGTACATTATTTCTAGACTACGACGCTCCCTCACACCATTGTAGTACACGATACACGAAGTACCACTAGACAACGACGCCTCCCTACAACTCTCCAATACAATGAAAACACACTACCACTAGACCTCGACGCATTCTCGCAACACTCTAGTATAAGGAAAATACACTACCAAAATACCAATTTTCATCCTAACAGCACCTTAGTACAAGGAAAATACATACCACTAGACCACGACGCTTCCCCCAAACGACTCTAGTACAAGATACAGTACACACAGTACCACTAGACCACGGCGCCACCCACAACAATATAGTACGATACATGCTCACAATCAATAGAACATGACGACTCCCGATAACTCTCAAGTACGAGACAAACATACTACCTTTAGACCACGTCGCCTGTGCACAATAAATACTGAAAATGGGGCCCCCTTGAAGCAACAAGCCCAAGAACTCTTCCAATACGAAACAAGCATGATAAATAGACAACGACGACTCCCTAAATCAATTTAATACGAATCAAGCACACAAAGAGTTGTCCACGCCAGACAAACAATGCTACCAGTAGTTGACGAAGCCTCCTCACAACTCTCCAATACGAGAAAATACACGTTACAACTAGATTAAAACGCCTTTACAAAACTCTTCAGTACGAGTCAAGCATACTTCCACTAGACAACGAGGCCTCCCACAACACAGCAGTATGAGGCAGTATGAGACAAATACATTACCAATTGATTACAATGACTCTCTAGTTCACACACATTAGCACTAGACCAAGAGGCCTTCCAGTAAGAGACAAATACTCTACCGTTTGTCTCATACAACACTCCAGTACGAGAAAGACACGCTATCACATGAATAAGAAGCCTCTCCAAACCACTCCAGTACGATACAAACACACTACAGTACTTAACCAAGAAGTTTCCTCAGAACAATGTAGGAAGAAATCAAACACGCTAACACTTGATCAAGAAGAGCCACACAACAATACAGTACGATACAAATGCTCCACAACTTGTCCAGGAAGATTCCACACATCACTACAATACGAGACAAAACCTCTACCACTTGTCCAAGAAGACTCCACACTACACTACAGTACGAGACAAACACTCTACCGCTTTTCCAAGAAGACTTCACACAACACTACAGTACGAGACAAACACCACTCTACCACTTGTCCAAGAAGACTCCACACAACACTACAGTACGTGACAAACGCTCAATCACTTGTCCAGGAAGACTCCACACAACACTACAGTACGAGACAAACACTCAACCACTTGTCCAAGAAGACTCCACACAACACTAAATTACGAGACAAACATTCTACCACTTGTCCAAGAAGACTCTACACAACACTACAGTACGAGACAAACACTCTACCAATTGTCCAAGAAGACTCCACACAACACTACATTACGAGACAAACGCTCAACCACTTGTCCAGGAAGACACCACACAATACTACATTTCGAGACAAACACTCTACCACTTGTCCAAGAAGACTCCACACAACACTACAGTATGAAACAAACACTCTACCACTTGTCCAAGAAGACTCGACAGACACAACACTGCAGTACGAGACAAACACTCTACCGCTTGTCCAAGAAGACTACAGACAACACTACAGTACGTGACAAACGCTGAACTACTTGTCCAGGAAGACTCCACACAACACTACAGTACGAGACAAACACTCTACCACTTGTCCAGGAAAACTCCACACAACACTACAGTACGAGACAAACACTCTACCACTTGTCCAGGAAGACTCCAGACAACACTACAGTACAAGACAAACGCTCCACAACTTGTCCAGGAAGACTCCACACAACACTACAGTATGAGTCAAACGCTCAACCACTTGTCCAGGAAGACTCCACACAACACTACAGTACGAGACAAACACTCTACCACTTGTTCAGGAAGACTCCAGACAACACTACAGTACGAGACAATCACTCAACCACTTGTCCAGGAAGACTCCTCACAACACTACATTACGAGACAAACACTCTACCGTTTGTCTCATACAACACTCCAGTACGAGAAATACACGCTTTCACTTGAATAAGAAGCCTCTCCAAACCACTCCAGAACGATACAAACACGCTACAGTACTTAACCAAGAAGTTTCCTCCGAACACTGTAGGAAGAAATCAAACACGCTAACACTTGATCAAGAAGCGCCACACAACAATACAGTAAGAGACAAATGCTCCACAACTTGTCCAGGAAGACTCCACACATCACTACAGTACGAGACAACACCTCTACCACTTGTCCAAGAAGACTCCACACTACACTACAGTACGAGACAAACACTCTACCGCTTGTCCAAGAAGACTCCACACAACACTACAGTACGAGACAAACACTCTACCACTTGTCCAAGAAGACTCCACACAACACTACAGTACGAAACAAACGCTCAATCACTTGTCAAGGAAGACTCCACACAACACTACAGTACGAGACAAACACTCAACCACTTGTCCAAGAAGACTCCACACAACACTACAGTACTTGACAAACGCTGAACTACTTGTCCAGGAAGACTCCACACAACACTACAGTACGAGACAAACACTCTACCAATTGTCCAAGAAGACTCCACACAACACTACAATACGAGACAAACGCTCAACCACTTGTCCAGGAAGACTCCACACAATACTACATTTCGAGACAAACACTCTACCACTAGTCCAAGAAGACTCCACACAACACTACAGTACGAGACAAACACTCTACCACTTGTCCAAGAAGACTCCACACAACTCTACAGTACGAGACAAACACTCTACCGCTTGTCCAAGAAGACTCCATACAACACTACAATACGAGACAAACAGTCTACCACTTGTCCAAAAATACTCCACACAACACTACAGTACGAGACAAACACTCTACCGCTTGTCCAAGAAGACTCCACACAACACTACAGTACGAGACAGACACTCTACCACTTGTCCAAGAGACTCCACACAACACTGCAGTACGAGACAAACACTCAACTACTTGTCCAGAAAGACTCCACACAACACTACAGTACGAGACAAACGCTCAGCCAACTCTTCAGTACGAGACAAACATGTTACTACTAAACCAGTTCGAGACAAATACGCTAACACCAGACCATGACGCCTTCTCTTGAGTAATGTCTTCTTCTACTGCTTAATGTTGAACAATTTGGTTCATTTGATCTAAATAAATGTTATGTCAAATCTATTACAGCTTAATGATGCAAGCATTCTATATATATGCACGTGTTTTATAACATAAATCATACTGGCTGGTATGAAAGCATATTAAGTCGATTATTATTATTTTAACAATGCAATATATACCGGATCTTACCTGTGTGGGTGTGCATTATTGATTTTAATGAAGAGTTGGGTGAAATGATAAAAAACGAAGCACTGCTGAGTATCCTATCATTTTATCGCACGAGTTTATTAATGTCAATATTACACAATGATATTATCATGAATTAAAGATTCTATTTATCACATAACACACCTAAGATGTGATAGCTTTGTATCAATATTGTTAATTTATCTTGTATATGGCGATAATTTGTAAGAGAAATCGTGACGTCGTTTCGAATACATGACGACAGCTACGTAACGCGGCTAAAACGCGTTCATAAGCAAAATTTCAAATAACGAGTTAAAGTGACATATCGTATGATATACCATGCACACAATTAGGACTTAATGTTTCACTGTACACATAGTGATTCGTTCCTCATTTGCATCTATAATACACTGGTCTATTACGATAAATATGTCATGGTTTTATTACACTCCCGGAAGCCATGTTATGTGATAAATATATATTTATATGTAATAAGAACTACACTAGACGATACTCACCAGTACTCCAGGTACATTGTATTAGATCATTTTTATATGTAATGCACAATTGTGAAAAAAAACTCGTGCGAAAACAATATATGTTGAAAAGTCTCGTGAAATAAAATGAAAAATAAATAATCAATTTTATAATCGTATTACATTCAGTCACCGCATTAAAGAACGTAAACAATTGAGGAAATTATGATGATAACAATATTTGCTTAGCATTTAAAATCAGGGTAATTATAAGTGTTGTCTTTAAAATGTGATTGACTATACTACATAACTAATTAAAATCTGCATACAGACCTATCCAGTTCATGTTAACAGTTGTTCCTCCAAACAATTCCTTCAACGTGTATCACTCCACAACCTTATTTAATTTACAAATTCAGATGCATGTATAAGAAGCGTAATCTTAAATGGAGACTAAATGAAGACAATATCGTGACAAATGTCACCGTGAACTACATAAGAGAAAATCTTATCGTCCACGATTGCTACTAAGTTCAAAAACTATTTCATAGTTGTTTGTAACCATAGCGATATAGTCCGATAGAAAAACTAGTAGTGACCCTTTTTCAATGAAAAACCTTAAACGAAATAAGTGTTGTACATCCAGAGATTTTTCTAATGAATTAAATGTTTTTTATATATTTTTACAACAATATTTAAGTGTATTGTTTGCTCATTTCTCTGAATGTGGACTCTATTGTTAGGGACTTCCTTTTGATGGGATTTACTTTTCTTTACACTGCTTTAATCAATTTGAGCGTTGAAGACAGGATAATAGCGAGGCTGCGTACACGTAAAATTGACCTGTAGGCATTATTTCCTACTGTTACAAGTCGGTAGCCCTGTTTTCACCACTCTTTATGTTAGGTATTGTCCTTTTCGTTGACATTTTAAATATGCTCATATTTCGGTTGGTAACTCACTGCGGACCTACGGTGCCATTGCGTTTGATTGCTGTCGTTTCTATAGGAACATTTGTCTCATGTTTGCCAGATTGTACCGAAAACCGTCACTGTTACCGAATATAGGTTCTTGGCATAGATGTATACGAAAAGGTCTGAACTCGATACCGACGCATGCATAATAAAAGGTAGGGGAGTTGACTTACGATGTACGTCACCAATTAGTCCTAACACGGATTCGGATGATAATGGTGTTATTTATTGAAGCATTTGAAGATATTTCTCGATTGCTTGTTTCAAGTTATTTACTATATATATATATATATATATATATATAGGCTATCAATCGGGCAAATAAAATAATAAACACTCCTTATATGGAGGTGACGTCAATGATGTTACTTCTTTTGGTTGTGCCTTAGATCTTTTTTCTCTTTGGCTGCAACAGTTAAGGTCGTTCGGTATAATTCTGGATAGAGGCTTTTCGAATTATGCTTTGTGTATATCACTACAACAACATTTGCATGTATTGTTTATGGTTTCTGTGGATGTGGACTTTTAGGGATTTCTTTTTGTTGGGATATACTTCCATTTACACTGTTTTGTCAATTTGGGCGTTGAAGACAGGATAATAGCGAGGTTGTGTTATAATAAAATCGATTTAAGCTAACCTGTAGGCCATATTGCCTTCTTATGGGGTATATTGTCTCCATTTTTTTTTTTTTCAAGAGCTTGTACTCGAGTTGAGGACTTTTATATTCGTAATCTTTGTATAACTTTTATATTCGTAATCCTTGTATAACTTTTATATTCGTAATCTTTGTATGACTAAAAAGCTACTCAATCAGGGTTACCCTTACCATAAACTTCGTAAAACCTTTGCAAAATTTTATTATTGTAACCCTGATCTTCTTTCCAAATATAAAAGTAATTTAAGGACTCTTCTGCGACAAGGACTATTACAACCTGACTTCTATGGTGATGTGATTTATAAACTTCGTAAGATTCTTGGTCATGATGCTGCCTTGTTGGTTAGAGATTAGATCATGGCGGAGATTTCTTTATTTACACTGTCCTGTTTTAATGGGATAACAGTAGGGTAAGTGTGAGGTTTGGTGCACCCTAGAACCGGTTTAAACCCCCAGTGGCCTACTTTGCCACTGAGCGTTCCAAGGCGGTAGCTCTATTGTCAACCATTTTATATTTGCATCATATGACGTGTGCCTTCTTGTTTGTCTGTTTGCGTGTTTGTTTCTGTGTTTTGTGGTTGACTGTCCTCCTTGAATGCTACTTTCCTTGTCCGATCTTTTTATATTTCTTCAATAACATCTGCCTGCGTATCTGGTGAAAGACTCAACACGAAATATCTGTCATTGCAATATAAAAACAAATCTGCGACAAGTGGTGCACAATTTGTTGGTATCCGAACCTTTCCTCTCGCTTATCACTTCAGAATATGCCAATGTCGGGAGAAGTCATACATACCCTTTCTCCCTGAACAGATATCAATGGAAATTCTTGGAGTCATCTGGAAGCATTGTTAATAATATTAATAATTGGTATTAACGTTTCCGGCATTTAATTACACCAGGACAATAAAAAAAAAAAATCTGAACAGAAGGCAGAGCAGTTAATGGCTTATTTACGTATTGGAGAGTAACCTGATACGCCTTTGGGTAAGACTGAGGTTTGGTGACCCAGGAACCTGGCTAAAACCCCAATCATCGTTTTGTCACTGACCGTTCGATGCCCCTGTTGTCAACACTAATAGGTATGTGCCGTCGGTTACTTTACTTCTAGATAAGTATTTACTCATGCAACTAGTGTTTGATCTAAATGATTTGTTTTATTCTGTGACTGTTGCTCTTACAGTTCGACCTTTGTATATACATTGTGCGATGCATTTAGTTTAATAATAGCTGTCTGTAATTGCTAAACCGAACTTACATTTGATCATTGCATAAATCGAAATTCACGTTCTAACAGTATTAAAACTTACATAAATAATTTATATATTGTTCCGTCTTCATTTTGTTTTAGTTTATCCTTAAATATTGAAATTACTTGCAACTATGCCATTATGTTGTTATGCGTCGATCGCTTATATTCTAAATATACACTTCTCGTGTATTATGATATATAATACGTACTGGCAACAAGGTGATTCCTTGTAACAAACACAACCAAGTGAGAAAACTAGCAGACTCTTTTATATTGTGTCTGTTCATGAGAGGTAATACTAGTATACGGTGCAACAACTCTCTTGTCCCCTAGCACCGTATTAAACAATATTCTACTTTAAACCCTTAAGTTCCTATGTCGAATGATATTGAGAAAACTCGAGAACCATTGCTTATTCAGGCAAGGCTAGTCTTTTCATTCTACACATAAATATACACACCAGAAGTATTCGCAACATAATGCACTACATTAATTAAGTCTACTTTAATTACCTTATTTAATGAAGCCTTTGTAAACAAAAAGGAGTATGATAAAAGACCTTTGGAAACGGCCGAGCTCGACACATACGAAATATTGCAAGACGGGTTTGAAACCATGTATATAAAAACAAATCTGCATACACAGACTATTGGGTTATCTGTTTATAAATCGGAAAACATATTTCTCGACGGCTTATTGAACTGGACAAACAATGATTTACTGGCCCTATGAAAACAAAAGTTATAATAATTATAAAGGACTGTTGTTCGATTTTGATAACCTAAACTATGCATATGTTCTCCAGAAATTAACTTGTCATAATCGTTTCTAATGCAATCAATACTGAAACTGGAATTTAATTGATAAACATGAGAAAAAGATCCCATAAAAATCACATCGCCCACGCGCAATGGCACCGTAGGTCCGCACTGCACCGAAGATAAATTCAATATACAATGAAAATGACAATACACAAAGAGTGGTGCAGACAGTGATACCGACATGGAACGGTAAGTACGGAATATGGCCTACAGGCTGGCTAACATCGATTTTATGTGTACACAACCTCGCTATTATCATGTCATCACATCAAAAGGTAAATTCATAACAATAAAGTTCACATCCAGAGAACTTAGAAAACGATACACGTATATGTTGTTGTAAAATATATATATATATATATTAATCGCACTGAAGCAAACAACAACTATAAAGATGAATAAAAGGTCTTGGAACGGTCAGCGTCTAAAAAAGGTCGCTGGATTTTTAAATCAGGTGCTAGAGTGAAACAATCCTCACGCTTACCGTATTGGCATCTCAATACAACGGGACAGTGTAAAGAAATATATAAACCTTGCCAGGCAATATCATCTATCAAATATAGCAGAATTAATAGGAATTGTATCGTACAATGAGTATCATGTATATCAGTATAAGTGTGTATGACTATAAAAAACGGATAGGCAGTCACAAAGTAAGTTCTCAATGTCTAGCCGGAGCCAGAGCTGCAAGTGAATAAAGCATTAAGTGCATGACAAGTCAAACGTGAAGACAAACACCCAACGTTACCTGTCTTTCATGATTTAGGTAGATGCCATCATAGATTATGTCCTGTCATCGCCATACTAGTATGGTAATTGAAGCAAAAACCAAAGTGACGAACTGTAAATGGCTCATTAATAACCACTAAACATGCATTGCGGTAAAACATGATAAGGTCGTAACCAGCTTTGATAACATTTTAACAAGTTTAATAAAGAGTGTATGAAATCGATCATGACCAGGGATCTTACGATGTTTTTAAATTACGTCACTGTAGAAGTCATTTTGTGACTTCGTGTCCTTGTCGCGGAGGAGTTCTTAAATTTCATTTATCTTTTAAAAGTTATGATGATGAGCTTTTCTAACGTTTCTAAAATGATATATAGGGTCCTATAGAAACCACAGCGTCCGAACGCAAGGGCATCGTAGGTCCGCACTGTACTGCAAACAAGGACTAGAAACTACAATGAAAGAGACAAAAAACAACAGAAAGGGTGGTGAAGACAGGGTTACCGACTTGGAACGGTCAGTAGGCAATAAGGCGTACTGGTTAGCTTGAATCGATTTTATATGCGCACAATCCTCGCTATTATCCTGTCTTCAGCGCCCAAATAGACAAGACAGTGTAAACAAAACTACATCCCATCAAAAGGAATTCTCTAACAATAACGTGCACATCCAGAGAAACTAACTAAAGATACACATACAAAATAATAAACATCTCAGGATGTATCCAGAATCGTACTGAACAACCATAGTAGTTGCAGCTAACGTTTATGCTAACGGTGATGAAGTAGTTTTTTACGAATATGTTAAAGTCCTCAACTGGAATACAAACAGTAGAAAAAAACACCGACTAAGTTGAGAAACATAAAACCTTAAACCCCCGTTTAAGTTGGGAAGATTACTAAAGTCAACTTTGAAATTATCTCCCTTGTCAAACGTTTTGCTTATTAGTTTTCTATGTTTAATAGAGAGATGAAAATCGATAAAAGAAGAGACTGTTTCAGACATATTAGCTTTTTTAAGTTGAAGTTCTTTAGGAAAGATAGTACATGTATTGACCATTGTAGGAAAAAAAAAGTTTTCAATGTTCAATATGCCATCCAGATACCGAAAGGTGCTTTTAAAGGCTTCGATGACATCTGCATGAGTATATGGTGAAAGACTTAACAAGAAATGTCTTTCATAGCAATACAAAAACAAATCTGCGACAAGAGGTGCTTATTTCATAGCCATAGGAATGGCCGCAATTTGTCTTTAGACGGTAGTTCCAAACCTGACGAAAATATAATCTATTACGAAAATAAGTCTTTCAAAAATACTTTGGCGAGTGAAAGTATTGCAATTGTCCCAATTGCCGTTAATTGCCGTTAGTATCAAACAGGACAAAAATATAGTATTTGATCCACCAAATGTTTGATTTTTAATAAGGGCACTACGTTTGACTTTGATAAGACTTTTTGTGACGCTTATTGCAGTTTTTTTTTTTAAGAACGTAATAATGACCGGACTAAATGGATCCAAGAGTATTGACGCATGCACTAGAATTAAAGCGGGCTTTATGGCTGTTTGTGTAATTTAGGAATCCTGTACACAGTTCGAAATTTGTTTAGGTTTTCGACTGCCCCAACGTGGAACTTGGTGCACGGAGTTATGTACACTCACAAACCTTTGAAAAACCCTGATATGATCTATTTTTAAAAGTATTTTGAAAACTCGTCTGCGACAAGGACTAAACTAACCTGAATTCTATGGTGACGATACTTGCACATTTCTTAAAATCATTGGTCATTGTCACATTCATACAATCTGTTAACTTTGTTAAAAGGTTCAAAGGTGGTTATGACCATATCATTGTCAACGCACTGCATGTGTGTAGTGGTTGACCCATTTACTGTTCGCCTCAATGTTTTCCTATACATTATGAGATGACCTGACAACTTTTGGACCCTATGATGACGTGTACATTCATTCTGCAAGGGACAACGCTTAATCTGTGTCTTCCATCGTGTCCTTAACGATTCGTTCTCTTGTTTCGATTGTGTTATATTTATATTGCCTACTAAATGCCTTTTAATGCGGCCTACTGTGATAGAGGATATACCTTAGCGGGAATTTTCTTTATATACAATGTACCATTTTAATGTTATGACCATAGGGTAAGAGTGGTATGTTGTGCACCCTGAACCTGGTTTAAACCCCCAGCGACCTTTATGTTACTGACCATTCCAATGCGGTATCCAGATTGCTAACTCTTTTGCATTACCTGGTCTAAGTATTAGCCTTCATAGCCATCCAACCCCTTCTCCAAGAAGCGAACACGGAGTTGTTTGGGTTATGAAATAAAACCTCAATTTTGGGTTTAAAAGTTTGCATATTGTAAAATGAAAACATTCAATACGTAGCTTTAAACAGTTTATCGCACTTTTCAGTAAAATGAATGTTTTTAAACCCGTTTTATTGTCGAAATATCGTTATAAAATCCTACTAATAAAAGCTTTTCCATCGATTCATCGAACCACGTAATGGAGTGTTTGATTTCGCGTACTTTGCTTCTGAATATCCTTGGGAGTGTTTTTTTCCTAATTATTTGCTTTTGGTATGTTTTCTGTGAATGTTAAATTTCCTTCTCGACTCGTACACCTGCCTTTGTTACTGATTAGACATATGAATCATCCTTAATTCTAGTTTTAAGATGTAAGAGTAAAAACGACTCTATTCTACTATTTCACAATATATACTTCTCAAAATAATTTAAGGACCACACAATAGAACAGTTATAATTATTTAGTTTTTAATATTATGAATTTCATATTCATGTAAAAAGTTAATACATGTGTGTAATGTAATAATTGTAAAGAATAAAAGAGTAATACAACAAAACTTAAAAACTGCAATTAAAAAAATGAACAAAATATAAACATGGTCCTTAAATTTTGTTTAAGAAATATATTATGACTTACAGTCTTAATCAAGGCGACGAAACCCGTTGGATAGTATTCAGTTGTATGATGTGTTTGAGAAACTTTGACAAACCCATTAACGGTAATTAGACTTCGATAAAGTGTAGTCTAGAATTGAATTTCAAGGTCATAGAAATATTGATATTGTTTGTTGGACAGGTAATATTCATATACATGTAACAACAGTGCATAAATGATTTAGATAGTATTCATGTTATTGTGTTTTGGACAAATTCTGATGAACTTTATTACTTTTGCCTTTTCGTTTGTCTGTTTGCGTGTTTGTTTTTGTGTTTTGTGGTTGACTGTCGTCCTTGAATGCTGCTTTCCCTGTCCGATATTTTTAGCCTTCTTTATATACAAAAGTGGACGCCGCTCACCCGGATTTCAAAGAAATTCGTCATTCAAATAACCGTGTTTTTTCTCTAATAAAAATAGTCATCTAACTGTAGAAAAAATGGTGAAATTTAAAATTACCCAATACAGTTATGTCAATGCCTTATTATTTTCAAGGTAAATTAAAGCTCCATAACTTCGGTATGAAAGCAAATATCTACCACTATCGAAAGTAATTCTGAATGTCCGCCAGTATCCAAAGGGAACATACATATTCATGTTATTAAGACTTCACACCAAAGAGAGATGTTTTAAAATCTACACATTTTAAAATAGTTGTTGCAATAAGTCATAGTTTCTATGTAAAAATAATGGGTATATCTGACAAAACAATTTGATGTAATATTAACATTATTAAAATGGACTCTTATTTATATAAAGCTTCATCCAAAATGTTGTAAGTTTAAATTTCAACAAAACTTCATTATCAACATAAAATCAACAAAAATAAGTATTTTTGTAGAAACTCAAGGGCCATATCTCTATTTAGAACCACCCGTGCACGAAAATTGCCCAGAGGGGCACCTGGGGTCTTCCTCCACCAATGGAAGCTGAAAAGTCGCCTTATGACCGTAGCTGTTGGTGCGACTATAAAATCCAATTCAATATATCTATTTAGAAAAGGCAAACGTCCACCTTCATCGTAAGAAAGTGGAGTCTTATTGATATATAGCTTAGATATAGATATAAAAATCGAACAGGAAAGTCACCATTCAAGGACGACAGTCAGCTACAAACACATACAGAACCAAAGAACAAATTTAAAGATGAATAAAAGGTCAAATAAGACATCATAAACACAAAAGGGTTGACAATAGGGTTACCGCCTTGGAACTGTCAGTGGCAAAGAAGGCATCTGGGGGTTTAAAGCAAGTTCTAGGATGCACCAAACCTCACACTTGCCCTACTGTTAACCCAATAAAACGGGACAGTGTAAATAAAGAAATCCCCGCCATGAACTATTCTCTAACCAAAAATACAGCATTGAGTCGTTATCAAAAATGAGCACCTAAGTTTAACCGAAATGTGCATTTTTCCTTAAGTAGCTCAATCAGAAATAGGATAAAATCGGCATTTATCGTTACGGTAATGAAATGATATATTAATGATATAACGCTTCACATAAAATTCGGTTTAAATCCAAAAACAATGTAGATATGTTATCCACAACTTATACATAAGCTTTAGCCGAATTGTGGATGCTCCTACCGCCTTCTGCCCATCCATTCGCCACCCTCAATCCATAAACCGCTTTTAATTAAAAGAAACATGCAATTAAATATAATAGAATCGTGCATGCATATGTAAGCTTATGGACAAAAGCAAAACCCTAAAATGTAAACGTGTACACTTTTTCTTTAAACATCACTATTGTCATACCACATACGGGCTACTGTAGAAAATGGGTTGGATTTTGAAGTTGATGGGTTTGATTGTGATGTCTTATTTGGCCTTTTATTCATCTTTAAATTTGTTATTTGTTTCTGTGTGTGTTTGTGGTTGACAGTCGTCCTTGAATGCTGCTTTTCCTGTTCGATTTTTATATCAGTATTGATGTAATGTAATGCAAAGTATGCTATAAATCCATACAGTGGTTTTGTATGTAGCATAGTTCCTACTATTGATATACAATAATTTAGGAGTATTTTGGGGTAAACCAAATAGTAGTCACGTGAACACCGATGATGTAATTATACGTCACAGCCTAAGTCAGCTGTGACGTATAATATTCGTTCTCTATTTGTTTATGATACGAGAAGTTGGATCCCTGCCTAATATGGCATAAAAGTACATACAACATATAACGAATATTGAAAATAAGGAACAGGTATGAAAATGATAAAAAATCTAAATTTCCGCTCCTCCCCTTTTAACAAACTAATTTGATAACATAATTTAGCAAATGTTTTTTTCTTTATGACAATTCATTCGTACACAATATATACATTTTTCAGCGTAGTAACGGGCCTGCTTGCACAATACAGGTTTTAAAAATAACAGAACACTAGCACACATTTTGAGCTCTCAGTTTATTAGCACAGAGGTCTCCAATATGTCTAACACAATGTTAACATTTATGTAGAGTCAGTGCCTTGTGTAGAGTTATTGGATTATATAGAATCCATTTGGGTCTATTGCTGTTGTGTTTTCGGCGTGTATTATGGTCGGGAACGTGCCGCACGTTTGCATACCAATCTAAAGAATAAATGCATATGTAAGTTCGCAGTTTAATATTAACCGGTGAAATTATACATGAATATGAAATTTAAGTTTAATGACTGCTATAAAAACGGGTATACACCAACAAGAACAAAGTGTCGTGTTCCCTAAAAGATGGAGTAAAGGTTTCTCGTATCGTGTTTTAATTCGCTTGTACCAAGACACATGTATATGCTAGTCACAATACCCACCTAAGAATATGCCAATAATATTCTCACTGTTTTGCGCATTTCTCGCTTAATTGGAGATACGTTTGAACTGCGAATTTTAATCGTCTGCTCTGATTTTATTAACAAATATTAAAACATTCAAGTCGACGTATTTTCTTAGAAATACTAGTAGATGATAACACCTATACAACTGTGTACTTAGGATTTTGTTAATTGTTTGAATGAATCCAGCTTTCGATGTTCCAAATTCTAAACAAATATTACATCATGATTTACTAGCATTACAACCACATTACAACCACAAATGCTTTTGCAAAAAGATATTTCAAAATCTTCAATGTTGACGCTGTTATACTAATAAACGCAACACCTTCAATACATGAGTAAGAATTGTATGTTATTTTTTTAAAATTTTCCTTCCAATCTAAAGTTGGTTTCAGTTTTAAGCGGACGTTGATTCATGTTAAGTGTTTTATCAGCACATTTCATGTTTCATATACAATTAAGGTAACACTCTAAAGATGTAACAATTTAAAAAAAACAATAAATAGTTTACCAACACTTACACCACAAACCCGATGATCAAAACTCTACCCAGGTGTTCACGTCATATAATAATATAAATGTGCCGAATAAAAGTATATTTGTACGGGTTCTTAAACTATCCGTGATTGAATATGCGTCAAAGGAATCATGCGTTGGTAACTCTCAATTCGCCGCTCCCGTTTTGAGGTTTGTCCTGGCTGGTTAAAGCCGTGTACAATGAGTATAAAGAGTTTGAATTCTCAAAATATGTAAGTTATATAATTATATACCTCGTCGTCAGTAGGTTTAGAAACAGCGCATATGTGCTGTAAAACTTTGTATTTTTATGGCTGGATAGTAGAAATTAGATTTTTGATCAGTGTGTACTGAACAGGTGTATTTTACCTTAAGTCCACCATTGGGCAGGCATCCGAAGAAGATACCGCTAGTGGCGTCACTACTGGGTGTGTATACACCATTCACGAACACAGCAATCGGTGAATAAACTGGAACACTGGAACACGAACTCATCACCTAAACACAAAATAACATTGACCAATCATTTTCTTCTTTTGTAACGTTGTTATGATAATATTCATCGCCATGGTATTAATCATCATCATCATCATCATCATTATCATCATCATCATCATCATCTCATCATCATCATCATCATCATCATCATCATCATCATCATCATCATCATCATCATCATCACCACCACCATAATCAGTTTTAGCCTCTCACAACTGCGGGTTCGAATCCCACTTGGAGCTCGACTTGACAAGTGAGAAAGATTAGATTCTGACGGATGGCGGGAAATATATAGTTCTGATTTTACCCATGAAAAATGTGGTGGTCTGAATATACCACAAAAAAACGATCATCATTTATGGCCTAACATGCGTTAAAATGACATAAAACACAATTCAACCAAGCAACCAGCCATCGATTTCTTTCGATGATAAACGTTGTATTTCATGTTCCATATGATTGCAAATTAACTGCGACTGATCAGAAATAATCAATCAAAAAGGTATGTCGTAATTTTTAAGGAAACTAACCTGCCAAATAACGGCACAAATTAATCTACAAAACCAATTACCAAGCTATATCCAGGTGTTTAGGTGTTTATAATAATGCATATATGCCGATTGAAACTTTCACGGGCTCTTAGAGTAGCTGTCATTGAATATGTATGAAATGAATTATGAGTTGGTAACTCTTAATTCGACGTTCCAGGTTTTGGGTTTATATTGTGTCTATATAGAGTTAACATTTCTCAAAATATGTAAGTTATATGTATATACCTCATCGTCAGTAAATTTGAAAACTGTGCACATATGTTGTAAATATGACTCTTGTTGGCGGGATAGCTATTTTAAGAGAGTTTGTCAATTCAGTTCACTGATTCTGCTTTGAGGTTCAAACGCCAATGAATATCAAGATTTAATTACCATGAGTATTTCGATATAAAATTTATATTCCTCGTGAAAATACGGCCAAGTAAATTTCATGTATTGTAAAATTAAGGCATGTGTTAAAGAAACTAAGCCTCTAAATAACGAAAGAATTGCACTACCGAACCGTTTATCAAAGATTATGAGAGTGAACCGTTGGAAACGGCCGAACACGACACATACAAAATATTGCAGTCTCGGTTTGATTGAAACCCTTTCGACTTCCAATAACTGGTAGTTGTAACATAGTCACTGAAATTTCCCTTTGTAATAGCACAGGCGTAAATCGTTTAATTGAAAATAACATCTGACAGAATAAATGGTGTACTACAGCTACCAGTTTTTTGGAAGTTAGAGTATGACAGGGAGCTGAAATGGACGTGCTACAAACAAATAGAGTATGGTTTTATCTCGTTGGTTAATTTAAACACCTCGATGCGTTACGCCCGTCTCGATGTTTACATTAACCAACTCAATGAGTCCAGACTCTATTTCTTGTAGTACACCATATATTCTGACAGGTGTTATTGTCAATTAAACGATTTACACATGTGCTATTACAAAGGGAATTTTCAATGACCATGCTACAATATTTATTTCAGGTATGTGCATGTATAAGGAATCTTGCGTAGTACGTATGAAACCTTATTACTTCACCGAAAGTGAAATAACAATTAAATCATACATGTTATTGTTAAATGTGTTCGATGTTAAGTACAAGAGTATCCCATACCATCGGGTAGGGCATTGCTTATTTGTTAAACCATCAAAAAACGTACATGCATGCCTTGTTTCCAGAACGACGGTAGAGTTACATTACAGTAGTCTAGGACGAACGCTTCTGGAGAAACATTCTGGCCGGGATGGCAAGCTGTTGCATCGTTGTTGGAGGAGATTACCTGGAGAGCCAAGGAATTGATTGTCTCGAACTTCTTACAGGTATCTGTAAACATACCAACATAATACACACGAATGCATATAGCCTTTCCTTAAAATACTAATTCCGCAACACAAATGTTGAAGTCCACTCTCATGATACGTAAATTTGTCCTGCTCAGTTTACACAATGCCTTTGTTCTCAAATCACATGAGCACTTTCATCTTATCAATTCACCTGATCAGAGTGTTTACCTTAATCCATTTGATCATTGTGCTCTTCTTAACCTAATACAATTTACTATCGGGAATAAAAAAAATGCAAGTATGATAATTTGTAACTATTGATGATTTGCACATGTCAAATAAAGACGACATAAAATAACTGATTGTATCATAACGACACTGTTACGAGCCGGCGGCTTCACTTCTCAACGGTATTTGTGATAAATAACTAAGGTGGACTCCGTTTATGTTAAGGAGGATAACTAATTAAAACTAATTAGGTAGATTGAATAGTGAACAAGATCATGTCTGTTTATGACTCTCTAGTTTGTTTACAATACTATCTGTTCTTTACAATAGTATGTATAACATGAATCAATAACAAATATAAATGAAATGATGCAATAGGGTCTACTGTCAGTGTTCTAAAGACTATCAAGTTCAACACCAGTTTATGGTATAATAACTGTTTGAATAAGTAATCTATTTAAGATTATAAACTCGTTTGTTTAGCTTCAAATGAATGAAGTTTAAAATGCATCTTTGTAATGAGTTAAATATACTGAGGGCAAAACGTTTAACAAGTTTTTTTAGAAGAAATAATACTGTATCCAAGATATACTGACATTTTGGGACTTTACGGGCTTCAACCGTACGTTCATTTATTCGTTACGTCATTAAGATGGTCGACTGTTAGTGATGTGTGTTTATTAAAATATTGAGTCTATGGCAGTAGTTTCTTGATTTTACAACCAAAACTATATTATTTTCAGTGCAACAAAAACTTGCTAAACATTTTTTCCTCAGTATATTAACTTTTAACTGTTGAAACTAAAGTACTAGTACTTATGAAACACTTTTTGAATGGCCAGTATTATGCCACGATATTAGAACATAGCCTAGACGATTCTCATGGTGCGACCCGGTGGACAGTGGTTCACATCCCGAATTAGGAAAGGGAGCAGCACAAGTTTCGGTACATACAGTCAATCAGACCATGACTATATCACTAACAACAGGTTGTGGCAGCCATATACAGAATCGCAGAAGACACTTGAACAAATCTCAGCGCTTATGAATGACATGCAAAGAAGAATGTTTTGGGGCACTAGATAGTATGGTCAATATACTACAGGATAGTAGGACATAAGGTAGACTAGTGCGTCAACATATAATCACAAGCGATAGAGATTGAAGGGCACATGCATGAAAACAAATCTACCTAGGGAATGAATCAAACTTCAAAGAATTATGAGAGACTACAACTGGGCAATATCATTAACAGCTCTAGTCAACTTCAAACCAGAATATTGAAGAAACATCCTATGAATGAGAAGTAACAACACATATGAAGGCGAAAATTATAAGAGACAAAATTAGAGAACTTCGAACGAGAATGCTAACAATAGACTTTAAATCCTGAAAATGGCACACAGAGACACCAGTTATACTATAGAGATGGAAATACACTTGCAAGCAACTCATATAGACGATTCACAGAAGAGAATTATGAGAGACCTCAAATATCCCACAGTGCTTTCAATCTTTCAAGAATGCCATTTGGTTTTAACAATAGCGCAAATACCTTCCAGCGTACCATGGAATTGGCACTGCAAGGTGTACAATGGGAGACATGTCGTATATATATTGACGATATAATCGTGTTTATAAAAAACATATGAGGACCATATGGAACGAGTAAAACAGGTACTCGAAAGGATACGCGCGGCGGGTCTTATGCTTAAGCTTAAACCCGAGAAGTGCAAACTTCTGTAAAAGGAAGTTACAATTTAGGGCATGTCGTCTCAGGAGCAGGTGCCAGACCAAACCCAACAAATGTATCGAAGATCATGGAGTGGCCAACATCTGCAAATGCAGAACAGGTTAAACAATGTTTCGCGATGGGGTCGTACTACAGGCGTTTCATCAACGAGTTAGCAACAAGGGCGAAACCAATGACAGAACTTACCGAAAAAGGAAGGGTATGTGTGTGGAGTGAAGCTTGTGAAAAGTCCTTTCAAGATCTAAAGAGAGCACTAGTTAGCCCTGACATATTGAGCTGTCCCTCAAACGATGGAAGAGAGTTTAACCTAAAGTCTAGTGATTATGCAATAGGTGCTGTGATTTCTCAGACTCAAGACTGAAGAGAGAAAGTTATAGCATAATTTGTATGCGAGTAGGGTCCCTAATAAGACTGAATGCAACTACTGCATTACAGAACAAAAAACGGTGGATAGAGATCCTTTCACAATATAACTCCACAATCGAATACCGTTCTGGTAAGAAGCAAGGTCACTGCGATGCCCTCACAAGGTGTATAAATCCAAAGGAGCCACTTTAATGCGGACAAATTAGTAACGGCTGAGGGTGAAACTTTTATAATTTAAACGAAGAGATGCTTAGAGAGATATACTAAGAAAGTGAGCTGGTTAAGCCGTAAAGTAGGCTACGAACGGGTATATTTGACAGCGACATTAAGGGTAATCCCTTGGCAGAGCAAGTGAACGTAGATGTAGAGATGTTTGTCTTCCCTGGGCCATTTCCGCTGCACCAGACGTCAGGATTTATATGGCCATGTACGATGGTACAAGTGACACACGATGGCGGCCAGAATGGAATCATCCGACCAGAGGACACAACATGCCTAAAGAAGAATACATGTGTGCACAACCTGGGCCCGAGGGACTATCTAGTATACAACCAGGAGGAGTCGATCAGGCATTGGAGAAACTGCTACCTCCGCAATCAGGCTGTGCTTGATGAGGAGCCAGACTGCTTAGCAAGGCAATGGCTGAGGCATTCCCCGATGGCTAACAAGCGCACCAGAAGTGATCCCGGTCGACAGCATCAGGCAGGCAGTGTCGCCCATGCTGCATCAGCTTAGTAGTTTACTAGGTGGCTCCGTACTCAATCAATTGGTCAACAGCGTCAATGGCCGCGACACTACGACCGTCAACACATCAACGCTGACCAAAGAAGCTCCCCAGGATACATATTCTCCTCTAGATAAGGGTTCAGTAGATTTCCTGACGGAAGAGGTCGTGGTCTCAGCACCCGCGGTTACTACAGCCACTATTGAGGACATCCTCCCAGCGCTCCTGCCATTAGAGAAGATGATACTGACGACACAGTTTCGACCGGAATACATTCCCATCAAACGCCAGTGCACCAGGTCCCCATATCCAACACCATCAACGGCAATATCGTCGTCATCGTCTTCAGCGTCATCTTCACCAACATCATCAACTCAAGAGCGCCGGCTCCTACTTGATACTAAATAGGCGATAGAGTCATGGACAAAGCAAATCACCAGTCATCGTGAAAACAGACGCGTGCCATCCGTTGTTCGGAAAAGACAGAGGTAGAGCTCAAAAGTACCATGGTACAGCTAGTAGAACTCCTGACTGTTAATACAAAGGGGGAAAAAACAGACAAGAAAATCGAGACGAAAGAAATGCGAAGAAAGGAAAGATATGAGACTGAAAAGAAGAGCGAGTCGAAAGAAAGGCAAAGAGAGGAAATAAAAGAGACCGAGAAAAAGAGCGAACTTTAGGGCCGTGTTCAGGGAGAAAGATGAAAAAAGAAGACCATCTATGAGGAATTAGTAAAAGTGTTAATTCTACATAATTATTAAACAGGAATGGATAATACAAATTTTAGTTAATTAATTAAGGTACTATATAAATTAAATAACCAGCGTGAAATGTAAACTTTAAATGAACTCAGATTCAAATTCTTATAGAAGGATCTTTACGAACTATGCTGTATATTATTTTAGCGAAATTCATATCGCAACATTACATTTATTTATTACCTTGTTAACTTACTAAGAATAATGGAAAATACATTTCATCTGCATTTAAAAAGCGAATTTATGTTAGTAAGTTTCATGCTACTATTTAAAATTTAAGATTAAAGCTGTAATGGCATTATTTCGAGCATAGTGCAACCTATGTAGTATTTTGTATTAGATCTGTCAACTATGTTATGCAAATCTAGTCACTTTATTTATTGTTAAATTGTTAATTATTGTAACTTTATGTCTTGATTATAAATGGCGTGTCAGTCGGAACTTTGGTTAATTTTTGGGTAATGTTATTATCGGGTTTTCAAGTCTTTGAATGTTTACATTGTGAGAGGTCACTTAACTTTCACTTAACTTTTTGCAGCCAGCGTTAACCTTAGATATTTAAAACAGTGTTGTTACTAGTTCAAAAACTTAATGATTACCTGATTTATATACTCATCATCTAATGTCATAGGCATAAAACGGTAGTTTTGATCGACTTTTCACTTTTATAAGCGCACCTGTCATTGTTTTAGCTGCCATTGTTGTTGTTGGTGTTGCATTGCGCTATGGGATGTTGTTGCCTAGAAATCTGTCATCAGTCAACTTTGGAAAAACGATCTTTGCTTAAGAAAAGAGTTAATATCTACCCTGAATATGTATTCTGCTCCGATTCATCATTGGAAATTAATGTTTATGCTATAATTGAATGTTGTTTTAACGGCTCATCAACACAGTATAGATTATTTAGAGCCGCCCCAGAGAGAGGGGAAGGATACATAGGAATCCGGGAACCTGCCCTACTCTTATTATCGAATAGATTCCTATGGTTCTTTAACGTGCTCGGAAGATAGACTGATACACGGGACCGCCCGGTTTACGTCCCCATCCGACGGACGAGGCTAAGGTAAAGTGAAATCCATGATGTTAGTTTACATAGTTTAATTCAGAAATCATTATTTAAAGGTGTCTAAAGTTAAGGGGTATATTGCTTATTTGTAATTGTAGAGTAAGGTGCGAGTACCCGGCATTTTTCGGGACAACGTTCTCGACATTTATATGTGGAACTCTTCCCAAAACTAATGTTGTGGGGTTCCATTGATCTTCCCAAAACTAATGTTCCGGGGTTCCATTGATGTTAGTTGTGGGATAAATGGTAGACATAGTCCCCAAAGAATTTTATTTGAGACTTTTTGACTTTTATCTTTAGGTAAAGCCTTAGCTTTCTGTGGTTCACACTTTTGGAGGCATTTAAACGGTTAAGCGTTAATATTTAACTCACCACAAGGGTGCATTTTAAACTTTATTCATTTGAATCTAAACAAAAGAGTTTATAATCTTAAATAGATTACTTATTCACACATAGTTATTATACTATAAACTGGTGTTGAACTTGATAGTCTTTAGATCACTGACAGTAGACCCTATTGTATCATTTCATTTATATGTGTTATTGATTCCTGTTATACATACTATTGTAAAGAACAGATAGTATTGTAAACAAACTAGAGAGTCATAAACAGACATGATCTTGTTCACTATTCAACCTACCTAGTTAGCTTTAATTAGTTATCCTCTGTAACATAACCGGAGTCCACCTTATGTATTTATCACAAATACCACTGGGAAGTTCAGGTCTCACACCTCTATTATCTCCCCTAAAAGCTCACGGACCTAGAGACAAATGGAAAACAGAAAATAATTCTATTTTTTCTCAATTGTAGGCAATTTTTAATTTGAAAAATAGGTTTTTCTTTGCATTAGCATACATCTGCAGTGTAAAGACAGATGATACAGAAAATCCCATGTTGATATGAGGTTCCATTCAAATTTCAGAATTGTTTGACCGAAGCACCACATATTCAGCTAGATAGTGTATGAATTTTGTATTTTCCATAGGGTTCACAAAACATGAGCGAGAAAAAAACAACCTGGCTAACTTATGTATTTTTTTATTCTAAATTACTGGTCTTGGCTATACTGAAGATATTAACCCAACAACAATGTCTGCTGCCCTGCTTTGAAGCTCAGATGTTGGAAAAGGCTGTACAGTAACCCTATGGGAAAATTAATTGTGGTGAGAGACCTGAAGAGTAGCTAATTTTTCATCATAGTCATACAGACGTCTTTTTTTTAAAGCCCGTTATACACCTTGATTCAATTGATTTGTGTGTTAGTTTCAAAGTAATGATTTGTCAGACAATTTCAACTAGTTGTTGGTACAGATGAAGAATGTGTTTGGCACATATTGTGTCCAGTATATGCCCATATCAGGTATTTGATATAAATCTCATAATAACATTTTCGAGCAATTTGTGTGCATGTATGTATACTTTTTTGACAGCTGTGTAATCATGACAACTCATGTGATAAATAAAAACATGATGTTTTCTGGTGTATTGTGTCAGAAGCCACATGTTTCTGTAAGGAAATATCACAGAGAGCAGCAGATATCTAATTGAATATATCTGATATCTCCCATATTGTTGATGTCTCAAATTTAAAGTTGTCAACAACTCATCTTTGTATGCCATACTGGACAGTGATCACATAGGTGATTGTGGTTGCTGCTGTTGTTGTTGTTGTATCTTCCAACTATCAAGTATCTGTTGGTGCTCTCCATATTTATTACAGAGACAAATAATGTTGCTGTTCTGTTGCTGTTCTGTTTAGGAGGAATTTCTCATTATTGTATTTCTGTTATCTAGTCGAAAGAGGTGCAGTTCTTGATTTTTTTATTTTTTTACCGAAACAGTTACAGTTACAGCTTCAATTATTTTTATTCTCTATGGGGTATTTATGTATTGTGTTGCATTTCCTGAAAGCAGGTGACACAGATCAGGTTTGGGGAAATTTTCATGCAGATTGAGACAAAAATGGCAGATATATTACAGAAATACTACATTTGGTGGCGTTTCTTGTGTATTTTTATGTTAAAGGCACAATACCGCCAAAATTCAAGTGATACTCAGACTTCCATATTTTTTTCATATTCTCAGACCTAAGCTTATTTGGGGGTTAATTTGACATGTAGAATCTAAATGCATAGCTATTGACTGGTATACTTTAGACTTTTATCTTGTTACCATGGATACAGAAAGAAATGATATTTTTCCTATTCTAATGTCAGCAGTTGATCATTGAATACATATGTTGATACTATGATATGAACTAATATTATTTCAATCACAATTATAAGATAGCAGATGACAAAAGGAGATTGTGGTAAACATCTCATGAAGATTGTGGCACAAATGGTGTAGTTATCACACAAATGCTACATATTATGAAAACATGTTTTGGACTTTTATTTCACAGCGGGAACTTGTCGAATCCACGCGTTACTCTCAATCACATAATCCTGAATTATTTCACTTGTAATATAATAGAAGCATGATTATGGTGTTATTTTATAGGTACTGCACATAGCAACTAAATAATATGTTATGGATGATGTTGCTAAAAATATTTACTCTCTTCAGGTCTCACACCTCTATTATCTCCCCTGAAAGTTCACGGACCTAGAGACAAAAGGAAAACAGAAAATAATTCTATTTTTTCTCAATTTTAGGCAATTTTTAATTTTAAAAATAGGTTTTTCTTTGCTTTAGCATACATCTGCAGTGTAAAAGACAGATGATACAGAAAATCCCATGTTGATATGAGGTTTCATTCAAATTTCAGAATTGTTTGACCAAAGCACCACATATTCAGTTAGTGTATGAATTTTGTATTTTCCTAAGGGATCGCAAAACATGAGCGAGAAAAAAAACCAACCTGGCTAACTTATGTATTTTATTATTTTAAATTACTGGTCTTGGCTATACTGAAGATATTAACCCAACAACAATGTCTGCCGCCCTGCTTTGAAGCTCAGATGTTGGAAAAGGCTGTACAGTAACCCTATGGGAAAATTAATTGTGGTGTGAGACCTGAAGTCGCCGGTTTGGTGTTTGCATGGCTGGCTGGGGACAAGTGAATAGTTGCAATATTTAGAATTGTTCGACCGTCACATATAGATTAAAATGGGCTAAAAATGACGTAAACACCATTCAAACAAACAAATAAACAAACGTACACTACATATAAACTATCAATATGTTACTTACATTCAGGGGCAGGTGTTGTTGTTACGGGGTTTATAGTAGTAGTCAAGATAGTAGAAGTTGTTGTTGTTATAGTCGTTGTTGGTGTTGATGATGCTGCTGTTGGTTTAGAGGTTGTAGACTCAGTTATCGCCTGGGCTGCTGTTGCTGGCAACACTATTATAAATACATTTACATTTGTGACTACTTTTGTGTAAACTGTAATTAAAACACATACGAATTTTCTTGATGTTAAGCTTTTTTTTTCATTTTGTAGAATGTCGTATTACTATTTCCATTCTCTCATAGCAAGCATAGCATAATAAGGACCACTTCCTCTCACATTCATCTCACAGTACCATAACAATATGATGAGATAGTTGGACCACTTCATCTCACATTCATCTCACAGTACCATAACAAGAAGATGAGATAATTGGACCACTCCCTCTCACATGTATATCACAGTGTCTTAACAAACGACAAAATAAAGCAATTCGATAACTCCCTCTCGCATTCATATCACAGCGTCAATCCACACGCAGTTGCCGTCATATATAGTCATTGTCATTGTTCCGTGAAGGACAAAGAGCACATTTATAAATGTACGGGACTACAGTAACTGTCATTCATACCTTCTCGTATAGAAATGTTGCACGAGCATAACGGTGGACACGCCCATTGATTGTTGCATTGAGTTGTGTGTGATTTAAAATTTAAATGCCATGTTGTCATTCATATCTAGACCTATATGAATATCATATCTAATTTATATTCATATCAAATTAAAAATGAATAACGTCTCATCACAAATGACACATATGCTGTCAAAACCTCCACAGAAAAATGGGGGTCATGTATCTTCTAAGAAAGAACTTGTCTCATGAATGAATGCTCCCTTTAAAAACATAAACACTGAGATGCCATAATATTGCATTCATACACTCATTTCCATATGAGCAAAATAAATTAGAAACTCACAATTTTAACATGACAATTCTTGAAAAATGTAAAAAATAGATCAGCAATGTGATATAAACCAAAATAGCACTTTAAATGAGTGGAAATGCCTTTTTTTACAAAAAGAAATAAGAACTATTTATTGACGCCATTATGCGACTACCCCAGGCCGACACTTCCTGTGTTGCAATGAGTGTGTTACACCAATAAGAATACTTAACTATGAGTGAATTTTCTGGCAAAGCCTACACTATAACGCATTAAAGAAAGAAACGTTTTCGCAAATCGACTAAGAATAGATCAAGATATACGCGTTTCAAAAAAGAACAGAGCGGTCGACAGCGACAAAAATCAGAGTATTTTTTCAGTTTTAACCTACCTTAACTGTTTTATAAAATGACACTGGGCATACCTATACTTGATATAATGGATTAAATGCTTCATATAGTCAGTAAACTTGAAGAAATCAAGAGGACTGCTCTTTGAATGCAAAAAGTGCTGATTTTCACGCCAGAATCCAATTTTTTGGTGGCATCACACCTTAATTTGGTAACACTACATGAAGATATAGGCACCCCAAATACTCCTAAATACAAGTCTGGTACTAGCTTTGTGCTTAAATCCATGTTTTAATGATTGGGCAGCATATCTCTCTGCCATTATCTCAGTAAACCCAATTTTAGGGGTTAAGGGGAGGGATTTTGTGGTGTAATACCTATAAAAGCAGGATTTTAAAAATAGTAATGCTAAATTTTGATAACAAATACACATATCTACATGTTGATACCAAACAAGCCTAGTTTTAGTGAAAAATGTTTCTTCAGGCCATCATTTAAAGACTTAAATCTAAAACTCCAAATTACGGCTTTCCGCGGCAAAAAATAGCGAAACAAAATTCAAAACCGGTTTTAAAAGAGTGTAAAGTGTTTTTTCGAAGATGAATAATCATTCCAATAGGAAAAATGCCAGTTAAGAAAGAATCTGAGATAAAATAACAATTCACAGATCCGGCCTTATAGGTGTACCACGCCCATTGATTGTTGCATTGAGATGTGTGTGAATTAAAATTTAAATTCCATGTTGTCATTCATATCTAGACCCAAATTAAAAATGAATAGCTTACATTATCATCACAAATGACACATATAATGCCAAAAACTCCACAGAAAAATCGGGGTCATGTATCTTCTAAGAAAGAACTTGTTTCATGAATGAATGCTCCCTGTAAAAACATAAACACTGAGATGCCATAGTATTGTATTCATACACTAATTTTCATATAAGCAAAATAAATTAAAACCCCACAATTTTAACATGACAATGCTTATAACAAATAGTTCAACAGTGATATAAACAGAAAATAGCACTTTAAATTAGTGAAAATGTCTTTTTTTGCAAAAAGAAATGAGAATTATTTATTGACGCCATTATGCGACTACCCCAGGCCGACACTTCCTGAGTAGCAATGGGTGTACTGCATCTAAACGTGCATAAACGGTGGGCACTTCGTCGCCTCATTCTTTTAATGTTCTAAGTGGAAAATTCATGTTTTCGAGAAAATGAGCTTTGAAGTGTCAACAATGAATAATATCGTTATTTTCGGTCTATTTTCTTAGAAGAAAAAAACAAACGAATCAGCAAACTATTATCTTTGTATTGTATGTGTTGCATATTATTAAATGTTCCTATCTTTTTATTTATTTAAATATTTAGGTTTGCAGATAGAACAAAATGATCTATAAATTGTAATTATTTTGAGTATTATATTGTTTAATCACACATGTAATTTGACTGGTCCATTTGCAGATAGAACATGTTAATATGCACCTTATCTTCAAATGGAACACACTTACAATTAAACTAAGTTGACCACGTGATCAGTGGCAAGGCACTGATTGGTTTGTGTGTTAGACACAACAGTCTAGAAATTACACGAGTGTAACAATCATGCAGATAGAACAATCTGTTATAGAAAATCTCAGTTAACTTAGGTCATATCTAAATTCTACTAACATAGGCAGATAGAACAATCTGAGAAAAATCCAACGATCTAAAATCCCAATTTTGACAAAAAATCAGAACATTATAAGAATAAGGCGACGACGTACAAAACACGTTTCTATGTTTTAGAAAATAAACGGTGGACACTTATAAAACACGTTTCTATTTTTTAGAAAACGAAGTCCAGAAAGACTTCTCGGCAATTCTTCTTAAACAACATTATATAAATATATAAACGCAACAACATTTCCTCTCAGACACTCACTTACATAGTATATTATTATTCAGTTATGATTTTATCTGTATACTTATTGTAAATCTATAAAACATCCAGTCCAGCACAAATTGTGCCGTCTCGAGTAGTATTGTTTATGAATAATAGCAAAGTTAAAATACGCAGAACCTCCCCACCTCACATTCACTCAAATAGTGTCGTCTTATGAAGCTGCCAAGGTGTAAATGTACAATGTGAATTGTGGCTCTATGGTTTAGAGTCAAATAGTGCATAGGGAAAACCATGTCCATGCCTTAAAGAAATTAACCCGCCAAATCAAATAACGGCAACATTACAATACACAACCGTTTATCACAATCCTATCAAGGTGTTCACGTCATTTAATAATAAATATGTTACGATTAAAAGTAGTTTTATCCACGGGTTCTTGTAATACCCATGATTGAATATGCAAAAATGAATTATGTGTTGGTAACTCTTAATTCGACGCTCCCGTTTTGTGGTTTGGCCTGGATATTTAAAGCCGTTTATATGGTGTCAGATTCTATAAGTTTGGATACTCAAGATATGTATCATTTGTATTGATGTTTTAGTTTAGAATTTTAGCTCTGTTAATTGATTCGTTTTAATACACACACGTGGGACTACTCCTCCACTTGTTATAGTGAACATACGTGAACAAGTAATTTTTGGTGAAAACAACAAACAAAATAGTTTTTAAAACAAAATACGAACACGGGACCGCTCCATTTTACATTCATTCCCATTAAGCATCTCGTATAAACATTGAATAGATGGTGTTGCTGTATTATAACATACCATATAAAGATATCTTTGGTCAACATTTGTATCTTGTTCGTCATTATTTACGAACGTGTGTGTTTTGCCCCTAAATCTTAAAATAAGAAAGTAATGAAACTTTTTTTTATAGATGGGGAAATAATACAAATGTCTGCAGCTGATGTTCGATAAAGAGTTTTTCATGAATTTAATCATTTTCAAAGTCGAATTTCATGTTAATTTTCGCTGAAATCGTGAAAACCGACAAATAGAAAAAAGAGTGGATATTCAACATCTTTACTTCCAGACATGGACATATCAGAATAATATAACCTTAACATACATGTACTTAAACGACAATTTACAAGCATTTTAATTTTAAATTTGTATTGCAGTTATTTTTGTAATTGAGGATGTTTGCTTCAAAACATCATTCCCTACCCTTTTTCAAAAATACGGATGCAGACAAATTAGTAAGCACATAATAGTTAATGTCATAACGTTTTATATCCAATGAATCATTAAACGCGACATTAAATGAACATATTCGTCGAGACTTTTATTATTTATAAAATACACGTTTGTCTTGCTGGTGAGCAAACTTAGGATTTATAAATTTGCAGCCTCTTTACATTAAATACCGTACTGAAATGGCTCAAATGATTCAAAACTGACCAAAGTGTATGAATTCCCTGTAACAAAGTGTACAAAGTGTAGCACAGCGAACTTTGATTAAAAAGGATAGGTGTGTACTCTCTAGCTGACAACAACCCACTTCTTACAATCTTGGGATTTCTCTGGAATATTATACAGAGGAAATTCGCAAGTTGCGTTTCCATTTTCCTTTCGCATATTCGTTTGTTCTGGCAGTGTTATGTCTCATTGTGTAAAGCACTGTTCTAACTTACCCTCACAGTGAAACCCTGAGATGCCATGGTGACAATGACAGGTATGGTGTGCCGGGTCCAAATCAAAAGGAGAGTGATGGCATGTGCCTCCATTCAGACAGGGACTGGATTTACACGGATCTAAGAAAAAACATAATACTTAATAATATTTATCTGCCATTATAGTTGTCTAAATACTTATTTCAGGATAGAGAATATGTATATTCATTCGTAATTCACTGTTAGGCATTACATTGCACTTAATAATGGTATTAGTATGTGTCTCATGGTCTGACTCTACGTCTGAGCTAAGCATGTCAACAAGAAAAGCATCCGTCCGCCGGTAGGATTGGCGGTATGATTGTAACACTTGAACCATTTGGTGAAATGCAATCATTGAACTTGTATATACAATCATGTTTGTGGAAAAACGACTATAAATAAAATATAGATCTACTTAAACATGTTTGCATAATATTCTGAAACAAAAATAATCGGTCACATTTTGAAGAAATTGTTTGTCACTAACTAATTTCCACTAGCTATTGTGGATCATTATTACGAGTATTCGCGAAGGTTTTATTCAGTTTTTTTTGCATTATACGGAACTAATCGTTTTTTAATGAACTTTTATATAATAGTGGCTAATGGCAATTGAGTCATGACTCTCGGCAATCGCATCCGCGTTTTGTTCCGTTGAATACGGAAAAGTTAAAATATACCATTAACGCTGTTCTCGGTATTCGTATTGTTGGTTCCATGAAGACGATATAGTGCACCGCGTCTAATTAATGTGTGTATGTTTCGTGCAGACCAAGAAATATATATAGCTTGAGGCGTTGTATATGTGAACCAACATGATCTTAAAAACTCACTGATGACTTATCTTAAAAGGTCGAAGTATCTATTAAGAGTCGTATATCTTTGGAGTGTACAGCATATACCTAGTGTGATAAATATGTCTCAACAGTCGACCATCCTAAGGGTATGCCGATCTATATAGATAATTTGATTAGTGTTATATAGACCGACATACCGTTTATTTAAGAAATAAAATATTTCCAGAGGGTTTATATTGTCCCAGATCAAAACTCAAAATGCAAACAAATTCTCAGAATTTACAATTTATGCCTATATCCCAACATCAAACGAAAAGAATATACAGCTTCATCCTATTTAAATGTAGTGTTGGAACGTAGCGTCGCTTAAAATAACGCATTTCACTGCTTGTAGTTTTATATCTGACGTTTCAAATGACGTCTCAGCGGTTAACGTGTTCTCTGGCGTTTAAAATGACGTCTTGATGGTTAACGTACATGACGTCAGAGGTATTGTATAGCATTCATAAGACCTCCCCAATAACCAATCAACATTGAGCATTTTAATAAATCATGTTACATTATAGCCTATAACATGTCGAGATGCTATGGATCGCAGCTTATCTTTCTAATCGATCTCAAAGAGTTCTTATACATACTGCTAAATCAGATTCGAAAATAACTTTAGCCGGTGTGCCTCAAGGATCTGTTCTTGGGACTCTTTTCTTTTTAATATATATAAATGACATTACTGATAATATGATAAGCATAACTAGACTATTTGCTGACGACACCTCGTTTTCAGTTTCGGCATCAAATATAGATGATATGGAAGGTATTTTAAATCATGATTTACACATAATGTCAGAATGGCCTAAAACATGGTTAGTTACGTTTAATCCAAACAAAACAGAAGTATTATTCATATCAGCATCGAAAAATGTTTGAAAACCAAATTTACAGTTAGAATTTGTAGAACATCACAAACATTTGGGATTAACTTTAAGTAATGACTGTAAATGGCATGAACACATCAATAATAGTTTATCGTCAGCTTCAAAGGTTTTAGGTTTGATGAGATTCCTTAAATATAAAATTGGACGGAAAACAATGAACCAAATATATATTTCATATATGCGACCGATATTAGAGTATGCTTCTATTGTTTGGGATGGCTGCATAGTTTAAAATCTTTAGAAAAGCTACAATATAAAGCTGCAAGAATTGTTACAGGATTAACTAGGTCTGTTTGAATTAATAAGTTAATTGCTGAAATGTGTTGGCTCTCATTAGCAGACGGACGTGTTTTTCAAAAACGTATCATCGTATATAAAGCAAAAAACAGTATGTTACCAAATTCAATAGCTCAATTATTTCCAACCTTCGTCAGAGATGTAAACGATTAATATGAAAAAGGCACAGCCTAAATGGGGATTTATCCAGTTTGAGTAACTAACTTAAGGTTTGGTTTGGCACGTTTGGACATTTTCAAGTTTAAGAATATATATAAAACTTGGAGAAAATTTAGTGGAGTGTCGTAACCAATGTTTGTTTAAACGACTTTTAAACGCATTGAGCGAAGGCGTCGGGAAGTTATCCACAACTCTGTTTCCATGTA
Source organism: Cyrtodaria siliqua (assembly GCA_037043455.1). Classification (NCBI taxonomy): domain Eukaryota; kingdom Metazoa; phylum Mollusca; class Bivalvia; order Adapedonta; family Hiatellidae; genus Cyrtodaria; species Cyrtodaria siliqua. Next base: position 59,914 of record JAWPHD010009270.1, read on the forward strand.
GCTCTGCCACTGGGAGAAGAATTTATCCTTTTGATTTAAAAACAAGATTTTATTTTTTTTCAATTGTGGGGTTGGCTTGGAAAGGACGTTGAAGATGACATTTTAACTCCAAAATGTCATTAAAAAAAGAAAAATAGAGTCACTGAACATTTTCACCATTTTTTTTCATTACATTAAATTTATTGAAAAACAAAGATTACTTTTCGATTACCTATATACATACACATCTTTGAAAACATACACAAACAATTGTAATCCTCATTCGTCTTTTTACTTTAAAAATACTGTTAAAGGCATATATATATATGGACCTTATCCCACCTTTTTCTTTACAAAAAAAAAAGATTCGATATATAAAAAACGTATGTTGTAATGCTCACTTTTGTTAAAACTTATATATGACAAGATCCTATGACATTTCTTTCAAAAACAAGTAAATATATATAGATCTAGGTTCTAATTATTTTTTTATTATAATTTCTATAAATTACACATATTTTGGAGTTACATGTAGTTTGACATTTTCGCTGTAAAAATACTGTACACACAATTTTGCTGACATGGAGATCGAATATAAAATATCAAACTGTATAATTGAGGATATTTCACTCATCTTCCTTTTTATGTAAAAAAAAAGGACAGAGATTCACATTCACGTGTTGTGGGATGAAAATTGAAATAAAAATTCCTGATTTCGGAATCAATCGAGATGTTGCGAAGGTGCATGATACAATTGTCAGATTATTAACGATGTCGCAACATACAAAGTGAACTAAGTAATGCCTATTAACAGTGTTAACATTGATAACAGACAAAAGGAAAATCCCAAGGTTTTATGGTTAGGAGTTTTCCTTTTTCTTTTCTTTTTATACTTTATTGTGTACGAAACAACAATTCTATTACACCCATACCTACGTCTAGTTTGTAATTATCTCCAATAAGTATATGCGCATGATCTGGGAAAGATTGGTTGACGTCATACAGTGATGCATTAGATAGAATTTCTAAGAACACGCTGGGATTTTGTTAAGTACGTTAGTACTTTGAATTATTGCAGCTTTCGATGTTCCTAATTCTAAAATATGCCAACTTTAATAATTTCGGCATCATATTTTACTAGCACCACAAACATCACCACAAATGCTTTCGCAAAAGACGTTTTTGAAATATTTAATGTTAACCCTTTAATGTTCCGATTAATCGATTGTTTTAAACCTATCATCGGTTTGTTAAGCATCCGATTATGTAAACGTGCACTTTAATTAACATTCAAAATAGAAATAAACATAATTATCCGGGAGACAACTCTTGTAAAAATGAGTATGATACACAAATAAACACATTTATATCAGTTATAATAAAATACAGACTTTCATGGCATCAAAACTCAGATTAGCATACACATGCTATACTTCCTATACGGGTAAGTATTATCGAGGTAATTTAAAAATATCCATATTTCATTTCATGCAAAAATATATTTAAAGCATAATTCTGCATCTTGATCGCGGGAAGTAGGTAACTAGTAGATTTAAACAATATAGAAGATAAGCACACATATAGAATGTATGCATGCTAAACTGTTCATGACTCAAACCCGTGGTCCAAAGCACACAATTATAATGTGACATAAACAAATAGTGGTTGTAATTTATTCGATAAATCTGAATTAAAACACTGTGCGTTTGTTTTCATTACAAAATGAAACAAATAATAATATATAATTAAACTTATTTGCCAGGTGTGCATGTGAAAAGCCTTATCATAAAAGTGTTTCGGTTGTAATATGTATTTCTAAACTAATTTTCTAATTATAAACTGCGTTTTAAATTCTTATTAGTTAAAAAAAAAAGTAATACATGTATTGTCAAAATTATTCATGGAAATGCTGGAAACTGAAGCCATTAGGGTTTTGTTCTCGGTTTATCGTGACTAATCTAAATCAAAGACCAAGATTCACTTTAGAAGATTCCTTCCATTAATTTTCTTTTCTTTTTCATTTTATTACTTAAAAAAAAATATAATTACAAAATAATACAATATTTGCAGATTCGAACTCGGATCTCCTGCGTGACAGGCGGCCGTGCTTACCACTCCGCCACTGTCACAATTTAATGACGTTATCATTAACTAGTATATATATTAATGTGTTAGTCTGTTTCCGCGACTCGTGATACTTAGCAAGACCTGAGTAGTAGAGTAAATACAAGACTTGAGTAGTAGAGTAAATAGAGTTTTTTAAGGACCAAATCAATTAAAATTGTTCTGTTTAGTCGTATTTATCGATTATTAGTAACTGGCGAGACTACTGGCCAGTATTGATTCATCCTCTCTAATTGCGGAAAATAACGAAGAGTTCCGATGTCTTTGATCGTATATAGTCGGCCAATTCCGTCATTCTTCGCTTATGGCGAGATGTCGCGAATGGCGACCAGACAAGGGACATCGCCGAAGAGGCCCGAAGTGAATTTACCATGCCTATCAGCGGAAGTAGAGACTGGTTTCCCATTCCGTAAGCTGGACTCTCATATACTTGGCCGTAATCGGAAACCAAAGGGATAATTATTTTCAGACGAACAGTATGTGGAGAAAAGTTGATACCGTTAAGGGGATTTTCATCCCTGGCGCTTCGCGCCAGTGATAAATCCCCTATAATTTAAGAAACTCGAATGACTATGTCACTCCAATAAGGAGCACGGAGTTATTTTCAAAATCATTCATACCATCATCGCTAAGCCTTTGGAATGATTTACCCAGACATATTAAGGAATCACTATCATTAAACACATCATTAAAAGCTCTCTTCTTAGGAAGTTTCAATGTCCCACTGTTGCAGTCGTTAAGTGTTGATAAGTTGTGTTCTGGTAATACAGAGCTGAACGATAGCAATAATGTGCTTGTGTTTATAGCATTGCAAACATATATTAAAGATACCAGGCGTTTTCGATGAAACTCACTATGTTCACATTTGATCCCTTACGAGACGTCTTTAACTGTCTCTTCTCTTCCTCCTCTTCCTTTCTCTTTACATATATGTTAACTTCAATAATGAATTTCGTATACTTTTCGTTTAAAATATTTTATGATTGCAAAACTGCCATACTATTTATTTTGTAAACGAACTGTATAGGGATGGGCCGTAACTAATGTTGTAGAACTTGTGGCCCAACCAACCCTTTTGCAAACTAATGTAAATGTTGCAATAAAATATGTATATACCATAACATGTCGATCGACTGTTATTCCTCACTGATGAGTGGCATGTTTAATAGTTTTCCATCGAATTATCAGTGTGTTCTAGAAAATGAAACTATACTACAAAGCTAAACAATTGATAAAAAGAGTTATCGAAGAATATTAAATCGTTGCCAATAGTTATGTTAGTTGCATTTGTTTTCCTGCAGGAAGTGAATGTAAATGTATATAATACCTTCGTGATCACAATGAGGTCCTACCCATCCTTGATCGCATACACAATAAAGCATATGATGCAACTGTCCATGCAGGCAGTTGCTATCTGTAATAATGCGGTGGAAAGTTAAGGTTGCATTATACTTAACTATTATTAATGTAAAAATAAAATTATTGATTTAATGTAATTTTACCAATATGATAAAGTTGCCTGCATTTTAGAATGGTGTAGCCTAAATATTTGAAATTGAAAACTCAAATAGTATTGTGTCCGCTTTATTAAAGCAGGCGATGTTACCCTGAATATACTTAAACTGGTATTTCGAGGACAGCTTTATGTAAGGGTGTTACAACACGTTTGTTTTTATTTTAAAAGTTATTGTAAAGCATGACACAGTTTTAATTTAGTCAAATACACTCGAATGTAAATAAAATACAGAAATAGGAAATCATTGAACCAAACATGAACAACATGTTGTAGACTCGATTTAATCGAATATGCTTGCGGGAACATGTACTTATCGAATGTGAAACACTGGGTAAACCAGCTTGTACATCTGTAGTTGACTTTGACGATTACAAGCGTTCATAAACTCTTTACTATAGCTGTAGTCAATTGTGACAAATACAGCACTACATACGTCCTCTAATAGAGCTGTAAGTAGTTATGGTATATGTAGTATTACATTAGGTCTCTAGTATAGATATCGATAGTGGTGGTAAATACAACAATGCATAAGGACTCTAGTATATCGGTCGATAGTTGTGATAAATAATATATTACAGAAGGCCTCAAATACAGCTGTAGGTAGTTATGGTAAATACAGTATTACACAATACTTCTAGTATTTATGTCTATATTGTATTGTAAAAGCAAAATTACATAATGCCTCTAGTACAGCTGTCGATAGATGTGATTAATACAACGTTACATAAGGCATGTAGAATATCTGTGAAGAGGTATGGTATATAAAACACTACAAGGACGTCTCTAGTCCAGTTGTTGGTAGGTATGCCGAAGCACCCTTTAAAAGCTGTGTTAAAGTTAATTATGATATACGCGACAGTATTCACGCCCTTAAATATGAGTATTAAGGAGTCACGTGTGAAGTAATTTCATTTTGACGAAATCCAAAATGTCGGCAAGTGTGGATAAGCAATACATCGGTGTGTAAAATATGGTCGGCGCTGTTTCCAACGTATGTTACAATTGTTTCACATTTTGCAACTTCGCCAGAATTGTAAAGTACGGATTTTCAAAAAACGATTTAGCTGTTTTTTAACTATGGTTTTTAAAAGTATCGTCACAACTCTGTTTGAGGAAGCATTAATATAAATGGCTCATGCTGTATTCTAAGTCGGTAATTCGTGTTGTATGACGAATGGGAACAACATTCTATTGTTTTAATGTTAATATTAAGAATTTACCAGCTATAGTGAATGTGACCTTTGATACAACAACCAGAGGCTTAATGAACTATGGCAATATAAAGTTATATACGTGGGACGGTTAGACACTAAATAGACATTTGCTGTTTCTCTGAAAATATAATGAATTTTGTCGAAATTCTTTCTATTTCTGTTCGATGTATTCCCCATCTACTTCTATACTTTGTTGCCGTCCATGTGGGGCTTTTGTATTCTAGCAGCAAACCACGATTCAGGCCTATGTCTATGATACTGTAAAACAGCCGTTATCAATCATGTCTGAGTCAAATTTGGTTCCAACATACATTGTTTTCAGTTTCGGAATAAATTAAAGTCACTGGGTGCGAGATCTGGGCAATAAATAGGGTTTGCTAATAAATTATATTTGAATGAATTGATAACCTCCACTGTAGCTGAGGCAGTGTGACAGGGGCCATTGCCATGCAGAAGCAGCACATTAAACTGAGTTAGTCTGCGACGTAGTTGTTTGATATGTTCACGCATATTAGTGAGAATTATTTCAGAATAGAGTTTGGCAGTGACAGTTCTGTCTTTTGTTACACAATGTGTCAGTATAACCCCAAAGGCATCCTAGAACATAACGGTTATGACCTTTCCAGCAGATGGAGACGTTTTAAATATTTTCATGACTGGAGAACATGGTCGTTTCCATTTTAACAGTGTTGAGCTTTTGCCTCTGGTTCGGAATAATTTAGCCACGTTTCATCGCCAGTAATAAAAAAATTCAAAATTGTGATTCCCTCCCACTCAAATAGATGTAAATGATCCTTTTATAAAATTATGGTCACCCTATTAGCCTTGTGATCCTTCGTCATCTGTTCTGAGCCCCGTGTGGTTCCCAAATTCATGTCCTTTTATCATTTTTTGTTCATGCTCAGTAAAGGGCTTCAGCATGACCCCTTCATTGTTTCAGGTATCATCTCTCTCATATCACTAGAGCAGTGGAAGAACAACTATAACGTGGCTCCAGCGTAAATAAAGTGTCTACAATAGAATTTGCAGCAACTATGCAGTTCAGGATGATAAGGTTCTAGACCCGTTCTCCATATTTTATCTCGATGTACATGGAGTATGAGCCTGGCATGTTTAGTCCTGTTAGGCGCCATATAACCTTTCATGTGTTTGTGCGCCTTAAAACCCCAATTCAGTTCAATTCATATGTTCTTTCCTCTTCCGTTAGCTGGTCGATCCCGTATACAAGTTTGTGAGTACTTAAAGGATGAAATATACGAATGTCTAAATATAATTGCCGTCTTTCATTTTTGAAAATTACATATCTTAACAAATAATGTTCAACATCTTCAATACCAACACCACATATATAATTGCGATTATTCCTCAAATGATTTAGAGATCAGCGTTTAAATTTCTGCAATTGTTTCACAAACGCGCATGTAGAACTGAAAGGTCTTACCCAATATGTAATATTGGGTCTACTATCGGTGGTTTAAAGTATTTTTAAGTCTAGTTTTAAAACTTGAAAGGGATGGTGCTTCGCGAATATTAGTATCAAGTTCGTTCCAAAGTTTTAGAGATGACTGTGAGACTGATCTCGAAAACAATTCTGTTTTTCTAGGTAAAGTAACAAAGTTGGAACTGTTTCTCAAGTTATAAGGATTCGATTCCGAAATAGTTGAAAGGAATATTTCATTCAAGTAACTCGTTAAATCTCAATTTTTAAACTTATAGGTAGATATCAACTTTTGGATGTATCTTCTGTCGGACAGAGAGACCCAACCAATTTCAGTTAACATTTTTTGTATAGAGACAGAACGAGTCAGGCCAGTAACTATTCTTCATATTGTATTTTTTTCTAAATTATATTTTTTCATAATTTGTACAACTATCCCATACTGTAGCCGCGTATTCTAAACTAGGGCGAAGGTAAGATGTATACATTTGATTAAGCATTTGACGTTTTTATTTAAATTGTATTAATTACATTGAACCTAGTACCTTAGACGAGGATGTTAAACTATTTGAAATATGTTGATGCCAGGACCCATCATGAATAAAGGTTACTCCAAGATGTCTATGATGGTCAACAAAGTTAAGTTGAGTATTTTCAAATATCAAAGACGGACGGTTTCTGTTTGCAAGTGAAAAGAAGATGACCAGTTTTAGATGGATTGAATTTTACTAGCCATTGCCTTGACCAATTCGATATTTTGCGGAGGTCCTCATTAATTGCAGTTTCCATATAATCTATGTCCGATGTAGATACTGCAATAGAACTGTAATCAGCAAATAGCATTGTCGTACTAAGCAATGCATCTGCTATATCGTTTATATAAATTAAAAACAATTATGGTCCTAGAACAGAGCCTTGGGGTACGCCGGCATTTGTAGTTTTTATTTCAGAAAAAGAAGAACCAACGTAAATTCTTTGCTACGATCAGTTATATAATTATTTATCCAACTATTAAGGTTGCCTAAAATGCCATGTTGTCTGAGTTTAAAAATCAAAGCTGCGTGCCAGATACGATCGAAAGATTTGGATATATCAAAAAATACCATGCATGTAAATTTGTTTTCATCAATCGCTTTGCATTTTTGATTATAAATATCAATTAGATGGTAAACTGTTGAGTGACCAGGTAAGAAACCAGACTGTTTTTATATATTAATTATTGGTAAGCAAAAAATTAAAAAATTGTTTGAATATCACGCGTTCCATATTTTTTCTAACACATCTAATTGGTCTATAGTTTGATGGTGAATCTTTATCACCTGATTTAAAAAGTGGCATAACATTAGCTAATTTCCAGGACTGTGGATAGATGCTTTCCTGAATTGAACGATTGAACAGAATACACAGGGGTGTGACATTGTTTTTGAAGGACTCGATGACTTATTTCATCTGGCACACTAGCTTTATTTATCATATTTTCAGTAATATAATTATCACTGATAGTATCGATATTCTTAGGTATAAATTGTGGTAGTGTGGCATCGGTGTCGTCAACAGTTGATATTGATGTCAAAAAGTCATTCAATACATTTGCTTTTTTCTCGTCAGATATAGAATATAAACCATCGTTGTTCTTTAAAGGTGACCTATGACGTTACAACTGTTAGCGTTTTCTTAAATTAACATTTTGATTATTTTTCAGTACTGTCGAGGATTTGCAGAACTCATATCACTTAGAGAAAATTCAAGATGATTAAACTATATTTCTTTAGCATGCTTTTTCATATTATTAACTTTACTTCGAAGGTCTTTATATAAGCGTATATGGGATTGATTGCGTGTACGTAAAGCTATGGATTTTTGTTATAACGTTTACGAGATGCTAGTCGAATTTCTGAATTATACCAAAGCTTATCATTTGGACGATTTGTTACGAAACTAGTTGGAATGCTTTCCTTCATGAGGTTGGTAAGTTTATTAATACAACTATTTGCAACGATAAAAAGAATATGTATGCAACAATTCCAGTCTGTTGATCTAATTTAATTATTCAAATTTTTAAAATCAGCGCGTTTGTAAATATTTCATGCAGTTCCACCCGTCAATTTTGCATTACGATTATTTAAACATTGTTTAACACTTGTGGGGTCTCTGACAAGGCGGGCCTCCCAGACCTATTAATATCTCTAACGCTGTTTCTACCATCACGACATTAGATACCATTTGTAAAATACATTACGTGACATGTACTCATCGACAAAACGTTCAAAGATTTTGAAAAATATTGCGGGGCTTAAACCTCTCTGAGTATTTATATCCGAACGATGTTTTTATAACTTGGAGTCCATATTAGCTAAAACACCAGATCAATGACGAATACAAACCAATTCTGAAAAATGGCATTGACAATCTCGTGATCTAATAATAACAAAAATGATTGTAATGTATAACATGTCCTCGGTCTGAGGTTGTCTCGCCCACTGCAGCAAACCGCATATGAAATATTTTATTAAATTATGCTTAAATGAAGTCCACCAAAGACAAGACTTCATATGACCAAGTATCAAACAAATAAAAGTGACGTAATCATAAGACGTTAAGTTACGGAGGTTAAGTGATTTAATCAGTGTGTGGTTTTTGGAAATAATGCAAAATATGACCTTTTTGGTTAATTGGTATTGTTTGCCGTTCAGCGATGTCCACCAATGCCAACAATACATATGACATAAAGTCAGGCAGTCATAAAGTTAACTGGTGTTAAGTTAAATAACCAAGGTTGTTACCTAAGTAATGTTAAGTTTGTGAAAAATAACGCAAAATATGACCTTGACCCAGTATCTTTTGTCATCCAGCGACTTCCACCAATGCCCACTAGAGCTGTCGCCTTTAAGGCCGACAAATATACCCCACTTCTTGTCGCCCCCACCCCACCCATTTCCCACCCTACTGTTTGAGTGGAATGGGATTTTCATGATCAGGTAATGGTGGCGTTAACCTTTGACCTACTGACCATCTTTTCAAAATTCGAGGCAGCAGTTGTTGAGTTATAGATGATTTAAAATGTGGCCGCCGTCGCCGGAAAAGTGACTGCTATGTCCACCCACTTTATGGAGACAAAAATGTAGGATAACATACAGACATTATGACATGTCCACTTACTTTCTGACCGTCCCTCAAAATACTCAGTTTGAGTTGATGTAAATAAAGAAAGAAGTATACACATATACATTTGTGCACGGTAATTTATAAATGATATGCATACTAACCTTTGCTAGAACCGGAGCTTGAATTGTGGTCAATCTCACAATGATCTCCTGTATGCCCAGGATAACATTGACAATATTCGATAAAAGGAAAATGTAGATGTCTCTGGCAGCTCCCGCTGTTACAATGGAGGTAACATCCTATAAAATATATATAAATATATGCTTGTAGGTTCATGCAGTTATGGTAATGTGAAACCCTACGTAAACACTCATGTACATATGTAGTTGACTTATACAACAGTACAACAGCTCTTTACTATAGCTGTAGTTAAGTGTGTAAATACAAAATTCAATGCATCAGGTATTTAATATAGCTGCAGATAGTTATTGAAAATGTGACATAATTTACATAAGGTCTCTAATATAACTGTAAGTAGTTATTGAAAATGCAACATAATTTACATAAGGTCTCTAATATAGCTGTAAGTAGTTATTGAAAATGCTAAATAATTTACATAAGGTCTCTAATATAGCTGTAAGTAGTTATTGAAAATGCTACATAATTTACATAAGGTCTCTAATTTAGCTTAAGTAGTTATGATAAATGCAACGTAATTTACATCATGCCTCTAATCTAACGTAGCTGTAGCTAGTTAGGCAACATAATTTACATAAGGTCTCTAATATAGCTGTAAGTAGCTATTGAAAATGCTATATAATTTACACATGCCTCTAATTTAGCTTAAGTAGTTATGGTAAATGCAACGTAATTTACAACATGCCTCTAATCTAATGTAGCTGTAGGTAATTATGGTACATGCAACATAATTTACACAAGGCCTCTAAAAAAGCAGTAGGTAGTTATGGTAAATGCTATATAATTTACATAAAACCTCTACTATAGCTGTAGGTTGTTATTCTAAATGCAACATAATTTACGTAATACCGCTAACATAGCTCTAGGAAGTAATGGTAAATGCTACATAATTTACATAAGGCCTTATATATAGTTGTAGGTTGTTATTGTAAATGCCACATAATGTACATAAGGCCTCTAACATAGCGGTAGGCAGTTATGGTAAATGATACATAATTGACATAACATCTCTAATATAGCTCTTGTACGTAATGGCAAATGCTACATAATTGACCTAATATAAGTATAATATAGCTGTAGGTAGTTATTGAAAATGCAACATAATATACATAAGGTCTCTAATATAGCTGTAAGTAGTTATTGAAAATGCTACATAATGTACATATGCCTCTAATATAGCTTTAGGTAGTTATGGTAAATGCAATGTAATTTGCATCATGCCTCTAATCTAATGTAGCTGTAGGTAGTTATGGTACATGCAACATAATTTACATAAGGTCTGTAAAATATCTCAACATGGTTATGGCAAATGCTGCATGATTTACCAAATATAGCTCTAATATAGCTGTAGGTTGTTATTGTAAATGCTACATAATTAATGGAAACTGCAACATAATTTACATAATTCATCTAAAATCCCTCTCTAAGTATTTATGGAAAATGCAACATAATTGACATAAGGCCTCTAATATAGCAATAGGTAGTTATGGCAATGCTACATAATTTACATAATGCATCTAATATAGATGTTGATACTGGTGGTATGTGCTACATAATTTACAGAAGGAATCTAATAGAGCTGTACGCAGTTATGGTAAATGTCACATAATTTACATAGATCTCAAATAACTCTAAGTAGTTATGGTAAATGCTACATACTTTACATAAGGCCTCTAATATAGATATAGGTACAGATGGTATGTGCTACATAATTTACATAAGGCCACTAATAGAGCTCTATGTAGTTATGATGAATTTCACATAAGGCCTCTAATGTAGCTGTAGTTAGTTATGGTAAATGTCATATAATTTACTTAATTCATCTAAAATCCCTCTCTAAGTATTTATGTAAAATGCAACATAATCGACATAATGCCTCTAATATAGATGTAGGTAGTTATGGTAAATGCAACATAATTTACATAATGCCTCCAATATAGGTTCTTATGGTAAAGCTGTAGATGTTACCGATGCCAAACTTATCAGCTACCTCATGCAATTCCACCCGTCGATTTGCATTACATTATTTTTTTCAACATTGTTTACGATTTGTGGTGTCTCTGACTAGGCGGGCCTCCCAGACCTATGAATATCTCTAACGCTTCTACGACCATTATTAAATTAAGATAACATTTGTAAAATGCACTGCGTGACACCGCGTGACATGTACACATCATCAAAACGTTCAGATCTCGGAAAGATATTGCTGGGCTTAACACTCTCCGCAAGAAGAATATTTATATCCGAACGCTGTTCTTCTAACTTGAAGTCCATATTAGCTAAAACACCAGACCTGTAGGTAGTTATGACGAATACAAACCAATTCTAAAAATGGGCATTGACAATCTCTCGATCTAATAATAAAAAACGGATTGTAATGAATAAAAATGCAGGTTAACATAACCATTATGACATGTCCACTTACTTTCTAACCGTCCCTCTAAAGACTAATCAGTTTCAGTTTATGTAAATAAAGAAATAAGTATACACATATTCATGTATGCACGGTAATTTATAAATAATATGCATACTAACCTGTGCTAAAACCGGAGCTTGAACTGTGGTCAATCTCACAATGATCTCCTGTATGCCCAGGATTACATTGACAGTATTCAGTAAAAGGAAAATATAGAAGTCTCTGGCAGCTCCCGCTGTTACAATGGAGGTGACATCCTATAATATATATATAAATATATGCTTGTAGGTTTATGTAGTTATGATAATGTGAAACCCTACGCAAATACTCAAGTACAGATGTAGTTGACATACAGCAGTACAACAGCTCTTTGCTATAGCTGTAGATAAGCGTGTAAATACAAAATGCAATGCATCAGGTATCTAATATAGCTGTAGATAGTTCCTGAAAATGCAACATAATTTACATAACGTCTCTAATATAGCTGTAAGTGGTTATTGCAAATGCTACATAATGTACATATGCCTCTAATTTAGCTTAAGTAGTTGTAAAATATCTCAAAGTAGTTATGGAAAATGCAGCGTCGTAATTTACATCATGCCTCTAATATAATGTAGCTGTAGGTGGTTATGGTACATGCAACATAATTTACATAAGGCCTCTAAAAAGCAGTAGGTAGTTATGGTAAATGCTATATAATTGACATAAGGACTCTAATAGATATGTAGGTAGTTATGCTAAATACAACACAATACATAAGGCCCCTACTATAGCTGTAGGTAGTTATGTTAATTGCTAAAAATAAAGACTCTAATATATATGTAGATAGTTCTGGTAAATTCTACATAATTTACATAACACTCTAATATAGCTGTAGGTAGTTATGGTAAATGAAATATAAATTACATAGTACCTCTAATATAGCTCTGGTAAATAATGTTAAATGCTACATAATTTACATCAGGCCTCTAGTATAGCTGTAGGTTGTTATTGTAAATTCTCCGTAATATACATAAGGAATTTAATCATCACGGTGGTTACGGTAAATGCTCTAAAATTTACCTATGGCCTTTAATGTGGATGTAGGTAGTTATAATAAATGCTACATAATTTACATATGACCTCTTATACAGATGTAGGTAGTTATGATAAAAGCAACATAATTTACATAATGCCTCTAAAATATCTCTAAGTGTAGAAGTCCCACATTTATTTGTTTCAAAAATAACAAAAATGTCTGCCTGGAAATCGCTTCTTTACCCCTTCTCCCTAGAACAATCTACACAATCTCCATCGCCACCCACCACGTATTACTGAAAATATAAAACTCACAACACCGTGGAAAAGCATTCCAGAATATTTTCTATTTATCCCGCTACATGTGTTAGAGCAGTCTTCTTGTAAAACAATACTCATTCACGTACTCAGTGATACCAAAAAGAAATATAAAAAGATCGGACAGGGAAAGTAGCATTTAAGGAGGACAGTCAACCACAAAACACAGAAACAAACATGGAAACAGACAAACAAGAAGGCAAAAGTAATAATAAAAGTAAACGACATCACAAACACAAACGGGTTGACAATAGGGCTACCCCTTGGAACGGTCAGTGGCAAAGTAGGCCACTGAGGGTTTAAAGTGCACCAAACCTCACACTTACCCTAATGTCATCCCATTAAAACAGGACAGTGTAAATAAAGAATCCCCGCCATGATCTCTAACCAACAAGGCCAAGTAATATATGAATGTCGATGCCACACTCTCAGACACTAACATATATGTATAGGTCATAGTTAATTTTTAGAATTTTAAAGCTAACTATGTATTAAACAAACATTGTGGGACGCTCCCTGATTGGTCATTAACTGAAGTAAAACAATTGCAGATATCAATAGGACAAATTAGAAAATAAGGCGAAGATATTACGTTGAATTATTTCATTTGAACCTTGTTATTACTTTGCCATTCCCTACGTCAACAGAAACTATAAAACAATTTCTTCCCAATTGTTTAGGCCGACGTCATACCAGTTCTTTCTAAATTAGGCATCATCATGTTTCTTGACCATTATTTTGTTGTAAACCTTTCTATAAAAGTGCTCATACTATGCCCAGTATTAACATGTGCAATGTAATTGTATTGGACTGCATCATTAGTTGTTGACATTTGAAATGTTTGTTTCATTATCTCTTCCGATCAAGATTTTCCATACTCAGTATTATGGAAGACGGACCTTAGTTTCTACATATTTGGAATTCTAATAGAGTGAACATTTATTGAAATCACTTGCTAGATATAGCGCATGTTGTTCTGATAAAAATAAATTCTCAATGGATTTAAAATTGGGTTGAACTGTACATATATATTACAGGTTATCTTTCTATTAAAGGGACACACGGCAATCTTGAGTTTTATTCAAACATTTAAATTTGCTCCTCAATTTACTTATCCTGCGTCATTTTGACTTAAAAACTGCTTGCATATAATTAAATAAAAAATTGAAATTTCAACTTTCTTTCCCTATTTTTTCAAATTTTTACATATATTACTGTTGCAATATTATAAAAAGTTAGTAATATGCAAAAATAATTTGCTTTGAACTATTCTAACAATTAATATTAATGATTGAACAAATGCAAATTAAGAGGAAAACTAACGGGACGCCGTGAGTTTTTAAAAAATAAATTGCCGTGTGTCCCTTTAAAACAAAACACATTTTTGCTCATTGTTAACAAATAGTTTAACCCTATGCAGTCACTTACTTGGATCTATAAGGAACGACGATGCCATTCCCAAGAAGACCAACAGGCTAAACACGAAGACAACTGTCAAAACGAAAGTATAGAATGTGAATTTATGTTATGGCATCTCGTCAGCTACAGAAAACAAATAACTGCCATACTGCACACATAAACATATAATTGTTTATCGGTTGTTTAAATGGCCTATTGTTTTCCTATCGAGATCACAACCTCGTCGAATTTTGGAAAGAGATAAAGAACATTTTAAATATAATTTATTTTTGTCAATTGTTTTTAATCCCATTTTTGCATATGCCCACGGGCATATATCGTACGCCAACTACACAATATATTGTGTTTGTACCAATATGTAATGAACCTTGTTTCTCATTTCTCTCACTCATGACTGGAATACCTTATACACGACGCATGAAATGTCATTTTGAAATAATACAAGCAATCAATCGTTCTCAATGAGGACGCTGTAAGCCTTCCCGTACATACATAATTTATATAGTACGGAAAAACACGCTACCACTATACAACGAATCCTCCACTCAGCTCTTCAGTACTATACAAACACGCTAGGGCTAGACAACAACTCCTCCACTCAGCTCTTCAGTAAGATACAAACACGCTACCACTAGACAACGACTCCTCCACTCAGCTCTTCAGTACGATTCAAACACGCTGCCACTATAAAACGACTCCTACACTCAGATCTTCAGTACGATACAAACACGCTATCACTAGACAACGACTGCTCCACTCAGCTCTTCAGTACGATATAAGCACGCTACCACTAGACAACGACTCCTCCACTCAGCTCTTCAGTACGATATAAACACGCTACCACTAGGCAACAATGACTCCTCACAACTCTCAAATACTAAACAAACCCACTACAACCAGACCACGGTGCCTCCTCACAAATCCCAAGTACTACACAAATAAACAGTCACTAGATAACGACGACTCTACAACTCGCAACAACTTGCCAGTAAAGGAAAAGCTCAGTAACACTAGACCACCACGACTCCAGCCACAATTCTATGGTACGAGATAAACTCTAACACCAGATAACAACGCCTCTCAATTAACACTCCAGTACGAGAAAAACGCATAGCTACTAGAACGCGTCGTCTTCCGACAACACTCCAGTACGAGACAAACAAATAATCACTAGACCGCGTCGTCTATCTACAACACTCCTGTACGAGACAAACACATAATTACTAGACCGTGTCGTCTACCGACAACACTCCAGTACGGGACAAAGACATAATCACAAGACCGCGTCGTCTACCGACAACTCTCCATTACGAATCAAAATCACCACCACTATATAACAACGCCTCTACAGTTCGAGGCAAATACACTAACTAGATCAGGGCGACTCCCAAATACTCTCCGGAACGAGACAAATACACAAACTCCAGACCTGGATGATTCCCAAATACTCTCCGGAATGAGACAAATAATCTACCACTAGAGCAATTCACCTCAACACAAATATCCAGTTGTAGAAATAAACGATAGCTCGACGCCTCCCCACAACTCTCCAATACGATACAAACTCACATCCACTAGACCTAGACGCTTTCCCACTACTACCCAATTCGAGAACGTTATTATAATACTAGACCACGACGCCTCCCAACAACTCTCCAGTACGGCAAAAAAAGCTAAAGCTAGACCATCTTACCTCCCACATAACTGCCACACATACACCTCTCAAATACGAGACAAATACACAACCATAAGACCAAGACGTCTCCCCAAACGTCTCCGTAACAAGACAATTACGCTACTACTAGAACAGGACGCCTCAGCAAACTATCCAGTAGGAGGAAAGCATAATACCACAAGATAACGACACCGTCCCCACAACAATCCAGTACCGGACAAACACACTACCACTCGCCCAAGACGTTTGAAAACAACTCTCCAGCCCGAGAAAAGCGCACTACCACAACATCACCACGATACCTCACAACACTCCTGTACTTGACAATATGTCACCAGAAAACCACGATGTCTCTCCAAAACTCTCCATTGCGAAACAACCTAGCAACCACTATATCACTACACCAGTCCAAAACACTAATATTCGAGACAAACACGATACAACTAGACCACGAAGACTCCCAACACCTTTCTGGAGACATAAATACTACGATTAGATAACAACCCCGCTCCCCCACATCTCTCCAATACGGGAAGAATACGCTTCTACAAGACCAAGAATACTCCCCACAAGTACGGGACAAGCACACGACCACTAGGCACCAGACCAAGACCCTTATCCCACTACTCTCCAATTGCAGAAAAAATACTCGCTACTACTAGACAACGACGCCTCCGCATAATCCTCCAATACGAGACATTCGACATTCTACCACGTCCACCTCTCCTGAACGCATTATGAGCAGACCTTGGTGCATCCCCACTATTGTACAGTCCGAGACAAAAAACACTACAACTAGACCAAGACACTTATTCACAACATTCCAGTTCGAGACAACCACGCAAACACTGGACCACGACACTTACCTGCAACACTCTAGTACGACACACCCACGCAAATACAAGACGCCGATACCTATCCACAACACTCCAGAACGAGACCAAACTTCGCAACTACTAGACTACGGCACTTACCTACAATATTCCAGTACGAGGCAACCACGCAAATACTGGACCACGACGCCTATCTACTACACTCCAGTACGACACAACCACGCAAATACTGAACCACGACACCTATCCACTGCACTCCAGAACGAGAAAACCACGCAAACACTGGACCACGACACCTACCTACAGTACGATATAACTAGAATACTACAGGACCACAACGACTTCCCACAACTCTCCAATACGAGGAAAACATTCTACCAAAATACCAGCTTTTAAAAGTGATTGAATATAATACGTATTAACTAAGTAAACTCTGCATACACACCTGTCGATATCATGTTAACAGTTGTTCCTCCAAACAATGTCTCCCACCGTTTAATCTTATTTAATTTACAAAATCAAACGTAGTCTTAGACGTAGACTAAATTAAAGATAAGCTCGTGACAAATTCAACATAAACTTAGGCGAAAAGGTGTAACGATTTCAAAGTGGTCCGTAACCATGGTGATATAGTCTGGTAGGAGAACTATCACTGTCCCTCTATCAAAAAAAATACATACGAGCAATTTAGGGTTATTACTAGCTAGAATATACCGACAACAGCCAATTAAACATGATTAAACAGGTACCGAACCTTAGTTTTTATTTTACATATATGTTTGCGAAGAGGTCGGAAAACGCAACTAACGCATGTATTAGGAAAGGGTGGAGGATTGCACTCGTGTTGTACTTCGTACCATGTGTTTGGTGGATAATGTCGGTATTTATTTACTCATTTAGACATATTTAGTAGACTACTATTAGGCGCCGTAGAGCAAAAACAACGAATTCTTCCCATATGAGGTGACCTTAAGTTGTGCTACTTATATATGTATCTTATACATGTATATGTATATAGAGTAAATCGGATTTATTTACAACTTATAGTTTAATTTCACGAATGTTTAGCAAACAAATATGTGTATTACATTGCTTTATATGAACCCATACAATATGTGATTATTTTGTCATATCCGCAGCACGGTACATATAAGATGTAACATATACGGGGTATTTTGTACATACAGTTTAAATATAAATCTTGAAAATCTAAGGTTTTATTTTGTTCTTATGCCAAAACGAAATGGATTTCTTCTTAAACAGATGTTCTAAACATAAGTCTATGCCCTTCTTCCGAGTCAGGGTGTGTGTAATTAAGTTAGGTGACAAATAGCACAGCAGCGTTATGTATATTCAGTATTCTGCAAACATATTTGACACGTACATCACGTACATCATAACACTGCAGGTTATAATTACAGATAGTTACGTAAAGTGTACACATGCTGGTAAATTGCGGGTAAAATAACAACATTTTGTTTAAATGAGGAATTCTTCAAACATCTCTGTAGCTGGATCAACCAGGATCATAATGACTATGATGAATAGGATGGTGATTATTGCGGTAAATTGTATGATTGATGACGATATCGATGACGGTGACATTGATTATTACGTTGATCATTATGATGATTATGATGCAGATGATGATGATGATAATGATGATGATGATGATGTTAACGATGATGATGATGATGTTGATAATGATGATGGTGGTGATGATGGTGGTGGTGATGACGATGCTGATGATGTTAAAAATGATGATGATGATGATATTGATGATGCTGCTACTGCTGCTGCTGATAAGGATGATGGTGGTGGTGATGACGACGATGATGATGTGGTGATGGCGACGATGATGATGATGATGATGATGATGATGATGATGATGATGATGATTTCTAAACTGAATAAATTTACATGCTAGTTCCAAGGGTGCCCCTTTTCAGTATTTATTGTTAGGTGATACAGCGCAGTGGGGATTGCGTTGTTTATACTGTCCCTTTAATGGGGATGACATTAGGGTACGAGTGATGTTTGGTGAACCATAGAACCTGGTTTAAACCCTAAGCTGAAGTGTTGTCACTGACAATTCCAACGCCCTTCTTTTCATGTACTTCAAATTTAGATAATTATTTATCCATGCTATTGTTTTTGTTTTGTTTTGAATGAATGTTTTGGGTTCACTGTGTTCTACGAATGTTGCTTTTAGTGTTTGACATGTGTGATGCATTTATTTCAAAAAAAATTACATATGTCGGTAATTGCTAAAATAAAAATAATACAATCGAAATTCACGTACCAACATGATTACAAAGTAAATATGAAAGGAGAAATTTGAAAATCGCCGTACCCATTAATACAAAATATATTTCAGTCAAGGTTTGATTGAGAATGTTCATGAACAGTAGTGAAACATGTTTGCAACGGTTTACGTCTTTTAGCCCCGGACTGAGCAGAACTCAATATTTAAACTGTCAATAGTACGAACATTTGAGCCATCCCGAAGAGGGTATGTATCTGACGGAGAACATTGACGGTGAACATGGAACCTTCGATATGATATTTTCATACCATTCCATGACCAGTGGAGTATGATTCCAGTTACTAACAAAATGCTTTGCCATAAACGAGAAAACAATGGCGAAATAAACAAAATGGAATTTCGGTGGGAGCAGAGGTTATGAAGACTATCACACACAACTTTCAGAAGACTAAACTAAAAAGCAGACAACATATCCTAAGGGTGATCAAAAATACTCAGAACATTTAAAGTCAGGAGTAGTTGAACCGCCTATTCGAAATTAAAGTAAGAAATACAGTAGTATCTGAGAATGTACTACTGATATCTGTCTATTAATATCGGGCTCAGCGATCTCCAAACATCGGAATGAATAACAGTACTGATGTCAAGCACGGGAATACGTTTTACCGCCGCTACACTATACACCGGTCGTGATCATAGATAACCTCAAGAGTCTCGTAACAGGCACAAGCGAAATCAGTGTACCTGATTAAACTTCCAGTTAACTAGCAGGTCTTTCATGACTTATCAACCAATTACAGTTGACATAGGCTTTTTGGCTGGAGATTTTAATAGGTTATATTTGCATTTCTACTGCACATGCCTGCAATAATCTATTTCGTTTTGTTGCGCCACATTTCCCAGTGAACAGCATTTATTTTTGGGACGGAGCTAAAACAAACAAGGTGAAGTGAAATGGTATGATGAAATTGTTTTTTTTTGTATGACGTCACGTCGTCTACACTTGCTCTTGCTATCAAAATGTGTACTTATTACAACTTTAAAACACTACGGTTGACACAAATTTTATTATTTATGTTCGAAAAACAAATATAACAAACATAATGTAAATATCAACATTGAATTCGATATTTCGGTCTTTCTCCTGGCTATGACAAATATTAGCTACTTTAAAGTTAAACGCGCCTAAGGTTTCTCATACCCAGTAGGAATATCGAAACATGGAATTAAATCCTTACTTTTATACATCTTATCAACATTGCTTAGGGAAACTTCCGCCCATTAGTATACTTAAAAAATATAACAACGAGGATGCTTCCATTTTGGTGGAAGTTTGTGCAAGTACAATATGCTTATCATTCTGTATTTATATTCCATTATTAGCGACATCGTTCATCAAGTATATAATTACTTTAGTCGCAATTTAGTCTTTTATATACAATGGTTCCAATCACACCAATGGTATGGTAGCAGTAGTTTCAAAATTGCGGATGCTCTGTTCGATCAAGAGTGTTCAGAAACAGCTTGAACTGTGTTTCGAAACACGCTTTCACGCTTTCATTTATTTTTTGTTGGGAGATAATTTGGGTAGTTTCTTATACTTTCACACATAACCAGTCAGATAGACTAATTAATTTTAACACAGTCTACTGCTTTGTAATTTTCATCACTCCGGAGACCATTTTTTAGGGTAAGGATGCATAACATCTCTCTCTCTCTCCAAAATTCGTTGCCATCTGCTATATTTCTAACACTAAACCTTTCGAAAACCCTTTCAATTGAGAGACCAAATCTCTATTATAATACATAGTTCATTATTTCGGCCGTATTTAATTTATTTGGTTGTATTTTCCTGTCGGCCTGTACTTTCGAGAAAACAAACGTGATGCATGATTTCTATTTTATAGGTATTTTGGTATAAACATAATCATGTACATGATGTGTTGTATAAAACTAAATAATAGAATAATGCATACTGATATTTAAAGAAATGTTCTGTATTTAGGCCAAAATTACAAAAGTATATATGGCGTATCATATAATGTTGCATGCAGTGATGTGAAACGTGTTTCAGACACCATATATCTACAGCACTTTAAAGCCATGACCCTGCATCAATTGTAAGACACGCGTATCCATATCGCACTGATATCGTTTATGAAATAAGTGTCATATTTCTGCAGGAAATATTCAAAAGTATTTGACTTAGGAATTCTACCATACAATACAATTATGTTCAATCACCCTCTGAAGTTACCTTTATTTTGCATCATGGACATCGAAATGTACAGTATCTATTTTCTACTTTGATTCAGAGTGTTGAGTTTTATATTGAAATAGTGCAGACTAGCAAAAGCTTTGATTTTATTTCACGATAAGTCATAATCATTGGCATGCTGTCATAAATTTGCCTATTTGGGGCGAATAGTTAGACGAATACATGATTCCCTGATATTATCTGATTTATAGATGTGGACCACCAAGGCAAAACTCAGCCGGGGTCACATCGTAGTTTTATATACGTGTATACATGTACTTTTGTTTATTGCTAGTTTTCGATTGCTGATGAACAGATTGGATAAAAAATTGTATCTATTACATATTGTGGATGTCTTACTTAAAAGTGGATAGATCTAACGACTCTACATTAAATTAATCTAAAACACAGTTGCTTATAGCTTTTGTAACGACCTTCTTATTTATAGCTAATGTCCATGGATCTGTTTATACGTGTCGTCATGCATTATATGTTTTCTCAGTATGAATAAATGTTATTCGGATACTTCTGTTTTGGTGTTCCCTAAAAGTCCAATATATGTGTTGAGTTTTGGGATGTCCTTAAATCTAAAAGACGTGTACATTACTGACACGCCGAACCCATTTTAGGAAAGTTATGGTGGTTCAGGATGGTAGTTGTTGACTTGTCAATGGCTGCCATTCTGGATTGCGATAACTTATGTCGACCGACTTTAAAATGAACACCGAAATTAGCCAGGGCGGAGTTCTAGGACCTAGGTTATTCAAACTAGTGTTCCTAGAATGTCCTTATGTTATGAGTCTTCATAAAAACAACTATCGAGACAGCAAATAATAGGGTCGGTTGTGACACCATGACTATCCAGTACGAGACAAATACGCTTACTCTAGACTATGACGCCTTCTCTTGAGTAATGTCTTCTTGTACTGCTAAACGTTGAACAATTTGGTATATTTTATCTAAATAAATGTTATGTCAAAACTATTACAACGTAATGCTTCAAGCATTCTAAATATATACACGTGTTTTATAACATAAATCATACTGGCTGGTAAGGAAGCATATTCAGAGTGTCGATGTTAAAATTATTATTTTAGACAATGCAATATATACCGGATCTTACCTGAGTGGGTGTGCATTATTGATTTTAATGAACGAGTTGGGTGAAATAATAAGATACAAAGCTATGCTGAGTATCCTATTTATTTTATCGCACGAGTTTATAAAAGTCAATATTATAAAATCATGAATTTAAGATTCTATTTATCACATAACACACCTACGATGTGATAGCTTCGTATTAATATTGTTAATTTACCTTGTATACGGCGATAACTTGTAAGAGAAATCGTGACGTCGTTTCGAATACATGACGACAGCTACGTAACGCGGCTATAACACGTGCATACTATAAATAATTCGACACCTTACACCAAGTTTAAAGTTACTAAAATGGGTTTTATTGAGAAAACAATCAAGTAATGATAACGAGTTAAAGTGACATATCGTATAATATACCATGCAAGCAATTAGGACTAACTGTTTCACTGTACACATAGTGATTCGTTCCTCATTTGCATCTATAATACACTAGTCCATTAGGATAAATAAGTCATGGTTTTATTACACTCCCGGAAGTGATAAATATATATATATAATAAGAACTTCACTAGACGATACTTACCGTACTCCAGGTACATTGTATTTGATAATTTGTATATGTAATGCACAATTGTGACAAAACTCGTGCGAAAATTCATCAACATATGTTGAACAGTTTCGTGAAATAAAATGAAAAATAAATAATAAATTTTATAATCGGATTACAATTCAGTCGTGGCTTTAAAGAACGTAAACAACTGAGGAAATTATGATGATAAAAATAATATGTTTGGTTAGCATTTAAAATCCGGGTAATTATAAGTGTTGTCTAGTGTTTTTAAAATGTGATTGACTATACTACATAACTAATTAATATCTGCATACAGACCTATCGAGTTCATGTTAACAGTTGTTCCTCCAAACAATTCCTTCCACCGTATATCACTCTGCAACCTTATTTAATTTACAAATTCAGATACATGTATAAGAAACGTAATCTTAAATGGAGACTATATGAAGACAATATCGTGACAAATGTCAGCGTGAACTACATAAGAGAGAATCTTATCGTCCACGATTGTTATAAAGTTCAAAACTATTTCATAGTTGTTTGTAACCATAGCGATATAGTCCGATAGAAAAACTAGTAGTGACCCTTTTTCAATGAAAACTCTTAAAAGAAATTATTGTTGAACATCCAGAGGTTTTTCTAATAAAGCTTCTTATATATTTTTACAACAACATTTAAGTGTATTGTTTGCTCATTTCTCTGAATGTGGACTTCATTGTTAGGGACTTCCTTTCGATGGGATTTACTTTTCTTTACACTGTTTTGTCAATTTGAGCGTTTAAGACAGGAAAATAGCGAGGCTGCGTACACGTAAAATCGACCTCTAGGCCTTATTTCCTACTGTTACAAATCGGTAACCCTGTATTCAACACTCTTTATGTTAGGTATTGTCCTATTCGTTGACATTTTAAATATGTTCATATTTCGGTTGGTGACGCACTGCGGACTTACGGTGCCATTGCGTTTGATTGCTGTGGTTTCTGTAGGACCACTTTTCTCATTTTTGCAAGATTCTACCGAAAACAGTTATCGAATATAGGTTCTTGTCATGGATGTGTACGAAAAGGTCTGAACTCATTACGCAAACAATGATTTACTGGACACCCTATGCAAACAAAGGTTTTAATAATTATAAAAGACAGTTGTTCGATTTTAATAACCTAAACTATACACATGATGTACAGAAATAACCTTTTCATAAGCGTTGTTAATGCAATCAATACTGAAACTGGAATTTAATTGATAAACATGAGAAAAAGATCCCATAGAAATCACATCACCCAAACGCAATGGCACCGTAGGTCCGCACTGCACCACGTGATATACAAAAAGCACATTCAATATACAATGAAAAGGACAATGCACAAAGAGTGATGAAGACAGTGATACCGACATGGAACGGTCAATATGCAATATGGCTTACACCGATTGTATGTGTGTACACAAACTCGTTATTATCCTGTTATCCCATCAAAAGGAAAATCTTAATATAGATATGAAAATCGAACAGGAAAAGCAGCATTCAATGACAACACTTAACCACAAGCACACACAGAAACAAAGAACAAATTTAAAGATGAATAAAATACCAAATAAGACATCAAGACACAAAAGAGTTGATAATAGCGCTACCTCCTTGTAACGGTCATCAAAGAAGGCCGCTGGGGGTTCAAACCAGGTTCTAGGATGCACCAAACCTCACACTTACCCTACTGTCAACCCAATAAAATGGGAAAGTGTAAATAAAGAAATCCCCGACATGAACTATTCTCTAACCAACAAGGCAGCATTAAGAGTCGTTATCAAAAATGTGCACCTAAGCTTTAACCGAAATGTGCATTTCTCTTAAGTAGCTCAAGGGTCATAACTATATTCAGAAAAAAAGATAAAATAGGCATTTATCGTAAGGAAATGGTATATTATTGATATAACGCTTCACATCAAATTCGGTTTAAATCAAAAGCAATTCAGATATGTTATCAACAACTTACACCTAAGCTTTAGCCTAAATATGGATGCCCGTACCTCCTTCCGCCCATCCGTACGCCACTCTCAATCCATAAACCGCTTTTAATTAAAAGAAACATGCAATTTAAATAGAATATAATAATGGACAAAACAAAAGCAAAGCCCTACAATGTAAACGTGTAGACATTTTTCTTTGAACATCACTATTTTCTTACCACATACGGGCTACCGCAGAAAATGGGTTTGATTTTGATGGGTTTGATTGAGATGTCCTTTTTTGTCTTTTATTTATCTTTAAATGTGTTCTTTGTTTCTGTGTTTGTTTGTGGTTGACTGTCGTCCTTGAATGCTGCTTTTCCTGTTCGAATTTTATATCTATATTGATGTTACGTAATGCAAAGTACTATAAATCCATACAGTGGATTGCTCATAAACTATTGAACATAAAAATTATGACAATTGAATATAACTAAAATACTGATATATATTTTTAAAAATCACTTCAACAGTATAATTGCTTTAAGTAATTACCAAATCATTCAACTTTCTGGATACAAATGGAATATAATTATTGAATAATAAATGGATGTTATTAAGATGATGTTAATGTTGTTAACTACTGAAACACTATAAACAAATACATTTTGTTGGTGGACATATGATATATACACTACTCAACTTGTATAATCGGTCACCTTTTTTTTTTGGAAAATAACACGAATACTGAAAACTGGAAATCACCGAAAAACATATCAATATTGTATTAAGTCTATCAACAAGGTTTTAGTCGAATCAATGCAGATTATGTTTTATAAATCGCTAGCGATATTTGTTAAAATTTCAAATGCAAATGTGAATTATTAAAAAATATATAATTCGTTGAAAAGTGACCGATTATAAAAGTTGAGTAGTGTATTTAATAGCGTAAAGGTACATTTCAAATGCAGCACAGTTTCTACTATTGATATACATTAGATTTGGAGTATTTCGTTTTGGGTAAGCCATATAGTAGTCACGTGAACACCGATGATGTAATTATACGTCACAGCCTACGTCAGCTGTGACGTTTATTATTCGTTCTCTATTTGTTCATGATACGAGAAGTTGGATCCCTGCCTAAAATGGGATAAAAGTACATACGACATATAACGAATATTGAAAATAAGGAACAGGTATGAAAATGACAAAAATCAAAAGATATTCAATTTCCGCTCCTCCCCTTTCAACAAACTAATTTGATAAAATAATTTAGCAAATAGTGTTTTCTTTTATAACAATGCGTTCGTACACAATACATACATTTTTCAGCGTAGTAACGGGCCTGCTTGCACAATACGGATTTTGAAAATAACAGAACACTAGCACACATTTTGAGCTTTAAGTTTATTAGCACAGAGATATAACACAATGTTTAAATGTATGTAGAGTCAGTGCCTTGTGTGGAGTTAGTGGATTATATAGAACCATTTGGGTATATTGCTGTTGTGTTTTCGGCGTGTATTATGGTCGGGAACGTGCTGCACGTTTGCATACCAATCTAAAGAATAAATGCATATGTAAATGCGCAGTTTAATATTAACCGGTGAAATTGTATATGAATATGAAATTTAAGTTTAATGACCTATAAAAACTTGTATACACCAACAAGAACAAAGTATCGTGTTCCCTAACATATGTAGTAAAGGTTTCTCGTATCGTGTTTTAATTCGCTTGTACCCAAACACATGTATAAACTAGTCACATTTTTCTAAGTACTCACCTAAGAATACACTGTTTCGTGTATTTTCGCTTAATTGGAGATACGGTCGAACTGCAAAAACAACGAATTTTGATCGTCTGCTCTGATTGCATTAACACATATTAAAGCATTCAAGTCTACGTATTTTCTTAGAAATAGACGATAACACCTATACATCTGGGTACTTAGGATTTGTGTTAAGTGCTTTGAATAAGTGCAGCTTTCGATGTTCTAAATTCTAAACAAATTTTACATCAAGTTTACTAGCATTACCATAAAAAATGCGTTTGCAAAAGACATTTCGAAATCTTGACGCTGTTATACTAATAAACGCAACACATTCAATACACGTACGTTATTTTTTAATTATTTCCTACCAATTTAAAGTAGATTTCATTTTTAAGCGGACGTTGATTCATGTGAAGTGTTTAATCAGCACATTTCACGTTTTCATATACAATTAAGGTGATACTCTACAGATTTAAAAAAATAAACAAAACAAATATATAGTTTACAAACACTTACACTACAAACCCGTTTATCAAAACTCTATCCAGGTGTTCAAGTCATATAATGTAATATAATGTAAATGTGCCGATTAAAAGTATATTTGTACGGGTTCTTAAACTATCCGTGATTGAATATGCGTAAAATGAATTGTGAGATGGTAACTCTCAATTCGCCGCTCCCGTCTTGGGGTTTGGCCTGGCTGGTTAAAACTGTGTATATTGAGTATATAGAGTTTGAATTCTCAAAATATGTTAGTTATATGATTATATCACTCGTCGTCAGTAGGTTTGGAAACAGTGTATATGTGCTGTAAAACATGCCTGCTTATGGCTGGATAGAAGCTTTAAACTACCAAAACTATTTAGATAGGAATTGTGATCAGTGTGTACTGAACATGAGGTGTATTTTACCTTAATTCCACCATTGGGCAGACATCCGAGGAAGATACCGCTAGTGGCGTCACTACTGGGTGTGTATGCACTGGAATACTGGAACACGAACTCATCAGCTACACACAAAACAACAATGACCTATAATTTTCTGCTTCTGGTTATCATCATTTGTAAAGTTGTTATGATAATATCCATCGCCATAATATTAGTGTTAATCATCATCATGATCATCGTCATCACCATCATCATCATCATCATCATCACCCTCATCATCATCACCATCATAATCATCATAATCATCTTCAGCCTCTCACAACTGCGGGTTCGAATCCCACTGGGAGCTCGACTTGCCAAAGAAGAAAGTTTAGATTCTTACGGATGGCGGGAAATATATAGTTCTGGTTTTACCCATGAAAAATATGGTGGTCTGAATCTACCACAAAAGAAAACGATCGTCAGTTATGGCTTAACATGCGCTAAAATGACATAAAACACAATTCAACCAAGCAACCAAATATCGATTTCTTTCGATGATAAACGTTGTATTTCATGTTCCATATGATTGCAAATAAACTGTGACTGATCAGAAATAATCAAACACAAAAGGTATATCGTAGATTTTAAGGAAACTAACCCGCCAAATAACGGCACAAATTAATCTACAAAACCAATTACCAACCTTTATCCAGGTGTTTAGGTCATGTAATAATGCATATAGGCGGATTGAAACTTTTTTCAGTAACTGTGATTGAATATGCGAGAAATGAATTATGAGTTGGTAACTCTTTATTCAACGCTCCAAGTTTGGGGTTTGGTCTAGCTGGTTAAAGCGGTTTCTATTGTGTCTGTATAGAGTTTGATTTCTCAAAATATGTAAATTATATATATACCTCATCGTCAGTAAATTTAAAAACATTGCCCATATGTTGTAAATGTGGCTGTTGTTGGCGGGATAGCTATTTTAATAGATTTGGTCAATTCAGTTCACTGATTCTGCTTTGAGGTTCAAACGCAAATGAATATCAAGATTCGCAGTAAAAAGAACCCTCATATAACATGTATAATGCATTTTACATTTATTTTAGAAACAAACAATGTTGCATGTATTTAATTACATGTACCATGAGCTTTTCGATATAGAATTTCTATCTCTCGTGAAAATACGGCCAAGGAAACTTCATGTATTGTTAATATAATTTAAGGCATATGTTAAAGAAACTAACCCTCTAAATGACGAAATAGTTGCACTACCGAACCGTTTATAAAAACTCTAGATTCTCCACTTTTTAAAAACCTGTGCAACCCGTGATTGAATATGCGTAAAATGAATTCTGAGTTGGTAACTCTTAATTCGACGCTCCCGTTTTGGGGTTTGGTTTGGCTGGTTTAAGCGGTTTATATTGTGTCTATAGAGTTTGGATTCTAAAACTGGTAAATTGTATATATACCTCGTCGTCAAGAGGTTCAGAAACAGTGTACATATGTATTAAAAGTTGGTTGTTGGTGGCGATATATCTACATTAATGTAACGAAAACATCAGAAAAATGTAATATGGAATAAGTAATAGATAGAGTATGGTCTCATTGAGTGTTAATTTAAACATCGAGATGGGCGTAGCCCATCGAGGTGTTTAAATTAACCAACGAGATAAAACCAAACTCTATTTGTTTTGTAGCATGTCCATTTCAGCTTCCTGCCGTACTCTATCTTATAATAACTGGTAGTGGACATGCTACACAATTATAAATAGAGTATGGTTTCATCTCAACTTAATGAGACCATACTATTTTTCTTGTAGTACACCATTTATTCTGGCAGGTGTTATTTTCAATTAAACGATTTACACATGTGCTATTACAAAGGGAATTTTCAGTGACCATGCTACAATATTTATGTTAGGTATGTGCATGTAATAGGAATCTTGCGTAGTTCGTATGCAGCCTTATTACTTTACCGAAAGGGAAATAACAAATAAATCATATATGTTTTTGTTAAATGTGTTCAATTTTTCAAAATATGATAAGTACAAGAGCAGTCTTTACCATCGGTTAGGGCATTGTTGATGTTTTAAACCAGAAAAAACGTACATGCATGCCCTGTTTCCATAACGACGTTAGTGTTACATTGCAGTGGTCCAGGACGAATGCTTCTGGAGAAACATGCTGGCCGGAATGACAAACTGTTGCAGCGCTGTTGGTTGAAATTGCCTGGAGAGCCAAGGAATTGACTGTCTCGAACTTCTTGCAGGCATCTGTAAACATACCAACAGAATACACAATGCTGGATATAGGTTTTCTTAAAATACTATTTCCGCAACGAAAAATCTTGAAGTCCACTCTCATGATACTTAACTGTGTTATGAGTAGTTTACGTGAAGCCTTTGTTCTTCTCTATTCACATGAGCACGTTCGTCTTATCAATTCACCTGATCACTCTGTTTGCCTTAATCCATTTGATCAATGTGCTCTTCTTAACGTAAAATAATTCATTATCTGGAATAAAAAAATGCAAGTATGCAAATTTGTAATTCAAAGACAACATAAATTAACTGATTGTATTATAACGATATTTTCATTAAATTTGTGTATGTGTGTGTGTTTTATTTGTGTTTTTTTTTGGGGGGGGGAGGGGGGAAGGGTTGCATAACTGGCTTATGTCAAGTGGCTCATTTTATGCCATTTTAAGACGGTAACGTTTCCGGGTCCATGTACATTTTGGAGGGTCAACAAGTGGTTTGACAAACTATTTTCGGAAGTACGTGAGGTATGAGTGGTTGTGCGGTGTATCAAAATATTCTGCCCACTCCCTGCCGGGTTATTGGAGGAGGACACGCCCCCTGGCCCCACTGTTCCTACGCCTACATGCATGTGTTAATGTACAACACATGCGACATTTGGTTTAATATAGAATGTTGATTAGGTAAAATCGTGTACAAACAGCCTTTAGTTGTGTTCATCGTTTGTAAATACCACGTTGAAATATACCACTTTGTAAATACCATTATAATTTATTAAGCCGGGTATGTTGCAAGGTAGGATACGTATTTGTAATTACATACGGATTCAGCTAATGTTGTAACGCGTAGTAGTTGTTACTGTTGTAGATGTTGGTGTTGGTGTAAATTGGTTTTGAAATGGTATACATTTAATGCCTCTTTGGTCGAGGGGTTAACTGTATTGCCTTTTAATCTTCTCGTCTCTCACCGCTGCGAGTTCGAATACCACTGGGAGCTCAAATTGTAAGTGAGTAAGTGTCGACTCTTTCAGATTGCTGAAGGTTTACTGGTTCTACCTTGGTAAAATGGGATGGCCTGCCTCTACCACAAAACAAATCGACCGTCATATATCGCTTACAATGTGCTTAAAGTGACGAATAAATAAGCAAACGTAAGTAACGTATAAACTATCAATATGTTACTTACAAGCAGGGGCATATGTTGTTGCTACGGTTGTTGCTGTTGTTGGTGTTGATGATGGTGCTGTTGATTTAGAGGTTGTAGAATACATTATCGCATGGGCTGCTGTTGTTGGTAACACTATTATAAATGCATTTACGTTTGTGACTAGTTTTGAGTAAATTGTAATTAAAACACATACGAATTTTATTTTCTTAAGGTTAAGGTTTTCTTTCATTTAAAGTGCATACATTTGTAGAATTTCATATTCATATTTCCATTCCCTCATAGCGTGCATAGCGTAATAACGACCACTCCTCTCACATTCATCTCACAGTACCATAACACATTATGAGATAATTGGACCACTCCCTTTGACATTCGTCTCATAGTATTATAACAAATGATGAGATAATTGAACCACTCCCTCTCACATTCATCTCACAGTACCATACAAAATGATGAGATAATTGGACTACTCCCTCTCACATTCATCTCTCAGTACCATAACAAATGATGGGATAACTGGACCACTCCCTCTCACATTCATCTCACAGTACCATAACAAATGATGAGGTAATTGGACCACTCCCTCTCACATTCATCTCACAGTACCATAACAAATTATGAGATAACTGGACCACTCCCTCTCACATTCATATCACAGTACTATAACAAATGATGAGATAATTGGACCACTCCCTCTCACATTCATCTCACAGTATCATAACAAATGATGATATAATTGGACTAGTCCCTCTCACATTCATCTCACAGTACCATAACAAATGATGGGATAATTGGACCACTCCCTCTCAAATTCATCTCACAGTACCATAACAAATGATGAGGTAATTAGACCACTCCCTCTCACATTCATCTCACAGTACCATAGCAAATGATGAGGTAATTGGACCACTCCCTCTCACATTCATCTCATTGTACCATAACAAATGATGAGGTAATTGGACCACCCCTCTCACATTCATCTCACAGTACCATAACAAATGATGAGGCAATTGGACCACTCCCTCTCACATTCATTCCACAGTACCATAACAATTGATGAGATAATTGGACCACTCCCTCTCACATATATCTCACAGTACCATAACAAATGATGAGATAATTGGACCACTCCCTCTCACATTCATCTCACAGTACCATAGCAAATGATGAGGTAATTGAACCACTCCCTCTCACATTTATCTCACTGTACCATAACAAATGATGAGGTAATTAGACCACTCCCTCTCACATTCATCTCACAGTACTATAACAAATGATGAGGTAATTGGACTACTCCCTGTCACATTCATCTCACAGTACCATAACAAATGATGAGGTAATTGGACCAATCTCTCTCACATGTACATCACAGTGTCGTAACAAACGGCAATATAAAGCAATTCGATAACTCCCTCTTGCATTCATCTCGCAGTGCGATATAGTCAATCCACACGCAGTTATTGACGTCATTGTTTTGGCGCATCATGCTTTTTTTTCAGCAAAAGATTCAACGTTTTGTGCATATAATAAATAGAATATTTGTTGATTTGTGGTGAATATAGGACTTATTCTCATCTCAAAGTGAGAAAAGTCAAATATAAAAGTTTTTTCACTTCTCGATGAAAATACATCCTATAGTTGTGGTAAATAATACATTACACAAGGTCTCACTCATAGCTGTATGCAGTTAAGGTAATTACATTATTACACAATACATTTAGTATAGATGTCAATATTGTGTGGTAAAGGCACCATTACCTAAGGCCTCCAGTGTAGCAGTCGACAGTTATGGTAAACACAGCATTACATAGGACCTCTAGTATAGCTGTATGTAGTTATTGTAAATACAACCTTGCATAAGGCCTCTAGTATATAGTTTGATTGTTATTGTAACAACAACGTTACATACAGTTCGTAAAATAAATGTAAATACAACATTACATTAGGTCTCTAGTATATATATGTATATTAATAGTGGTGGTAAAAACAACATTACATTAGGTCTCTAGTATAGATATAGATAATTGTGATAAAACACATCATTACATCAAATCTATAATATAGCTGCCGATAGCTGAGGAAACAACAACATTACATTAGGTCTCCAGTATAGCTGCCGATAGTTGTGGTAAAAACAACATTACCCCAGGTCTCTAGTACAGCTGTCGATAGTCATGGTAAACACAACATTACATATGACCTCTAGTATAGCTACCGATAGTTGTGGTAAAAACAACATTACATAGTATGGACTCTAGTATAGCCGTTGAAAGTTGTGAAAAATAATACATTATACAAGGCCTCACTCATAGCTTTATGTAGTTAAGGTAATTACATTATTACACAATACATTTAGTATAGATGCCAATATTGTATGGTAAATGCAACATAACCTAAGGCCTCCAGTGTAGCAGTCGTCAGTTATGGTAAACTCAGCATTACATACGACCTCTAGTATAGTAGTCGACAGTTATGGTAAACCCAGTATTACATGCCATATCTAGTACAGCTGTATTACACAATGCATTTAGTAAAGATGTCAATATTTGGTGGTAAAGGCAACATAACCTAAGGCCTCCAGAATAGCAGTCAACTGTTATGGTAAACACAGCATTACATACGAGCTCTAGTATAGCAGTCGACAGTCATGGTAAACCCAGTATTACATACGACATATAGTATAGCAGTCGACAGTGATGGTAAACACAGCATTACATAGGACCTCCAGTATAGCTGTATGTAGTTATGGTAAATACAGTATTACACAATACATTTAGTATAGATTATGGTAAACACAGTATTACATAAGAGCTCTGGTATAGCAGTCGACATTTATGGTAAACACAGCATTACATACCACCTCTAGTATAGCTGTATTTAGTTTTTGTAAATACAACCTTGCATAAGGCTTCTAGTATATAGTTTGATTGTTATTGTAACAACAACATTACATACAGTTCCTAAAATAAATGTAGATAGTTGTGGTAAATACAACATTACATACGACCTCTAATATAGTTGTAGGGTATCATAATATACTGCTATGCAACTTTACGTCCGGCCTCTAGTCTCAATAGTTATGGTAAAAACAGAATTGCATTCATGAACAAATAGAGTATTTTCAAGGCTTACATTTAGTCAACCAGACATAACACCACTTGAAGTGACCAATGCTGTAACAGAACTGTTTGAACAAGGTCATATTAGTCAGGCCAATATGTACTACCTCTTAGTTCCTAACCCCAAGGCAGGCAGATTTTATATTTTACCAAAGATTCACAAACCAGGTAATCCCGGTCGACCAATAGTATCGGCAAACGATCATTACAGAAAAAATATCAGAATTTATAGACTTTCACCTGAGACCCCATGTTGTATCTCTATCGTCATACATCAAAGACACCACAGACTATCTTCGGAGACTAGAGTCCAACATATCAGTCTCGGAAAGCAGTCAACTTGTATCATTGGTTGTTACATCCCTCTACACCAACATTCCTCACGAAGAAGGTATTTTGGCTTGTTATGAAGCATGGGATCGTCGAGTTAATAAAGATCCATCCACTAGCATACTTGTTAGGCTCCTCACGCTTATCCTCATGTGCAACAATTTCGAATTTAATGGGAAAAACTACCTCCAGGTTCAGGGCACCGCCGTGGGGACAAAAATGGCACCTTCATATGCCAATGTGTTTATGGGCAGACTGGAAGAACAACTCCTACTATCTGTACCACTGATACCTTTGTCGTGGTTACGTTTCATTGACGATGTTGATATGCAATGGTGTCATGGACCAGACACTTTACAAGCCTTTATAGACAAGGTCAATGCATTCCATCCGTCAATTCAATTCACAGCAGAGGTTTCCAATAAGAAACACGTGTTCCTAGACACAGTTTCACATATAGAGAATAATGTAATTATTGTTGACCTCTACTCCAAACCCACGTACACACACCAGTACCTTCTGTCCAACAGTTGCCACCCTAAACACTGCTGCAAGAACATACCGTTCGGTCTTGCACTTCGTATCAGACGAATATGTTCAAACACCAATACATTCGAAATCAGAGCAAGCAAACTTTCGGAGCACCTTACAAGGCGAGGTTACTGCAAGACAGACACTGTCAAAGCAATAGACAAAGCACGGAACCTCAACAGGAAAGAACTCCTTGAATACCAGTCGAATACAAATAGTTCAGAGCAAACTTTACCTTTCGTGCTTACATACCATCCTGACCTTCCCAATGTGAAACAGATTATTAATAAACACTGGTCACACATAGAGGAGTCAGAACGTCTGAACAAAATGCTGCCTAGAAAACCCATTATGACTTACAGGAGACCTAAAAGTCTCCGCGACATCTTTGTTGCAGCCAAGTTGAAACCCGACTCCAATACTCAGACCACAGGACAGTCAGGCCCTTGCCATACATCGAGATGTCAGACTTGTAAATACATGTCTCCCGCGAATTATTTCTTATCTTCACTCGGTGCCAAAAACACAATCAAAAGTGTCACAAACTGCAAATCCGCAAACGTCGTCTACTTAATGACGTGCTTGGTTTGCAAAAAACAGTATGTCGGTGAAACAAAGCAGGCGTTGAACCTGCGATTTGACCTCCATCGCTCCGATTGTAAATTACGTAGGTTTGCTAGGTCGCCAGCGGCCGAACACTTCAGTTCAGAAGGCCACACGTTCAACGACTTGTCTCTGACGTGCATCGAACACAATCCAAATTGGACCGAAGCAGAACGTAAATTGCGTGAAACTTACTGGATAAGACGTTTAAACACAAAACATCCAGTAGGAATCAACAAAGGGGACTAGATACATCTTACAGAATATATAAATGCAAACACACATACTCCGGTTTTTATTACTTCCCTTGATCCATTTTTCTCCATTTCTATATTGTTTTAGCCTTATTCAATGAACTTTGGAGTTGTTTTTGCTATATCCTGCGTTATCGATTCTTATTTCTTATGTATAGAGGTAGGGTTATTCACTCAAATACTCTCTCTTCATAACTAATAATAAATGTCAGCGTACAATTTTACTTTTATCCAACCAGCAATGTTCTATTATTAGTACTTTCGTTACTTTCCTTGATCAAAATATCTCCATTTATTTAATTTAATTTGTTTAGCCTTAGTCATTGTTTTTACTAGCTTTGGAGTTGCTTTATACTTTATCCTGCAGTATCGAATTTAGGTTTAAGGTTTTGAGGTAGGGCTTGTGTTATTTTTTTCAAATTTTTACTATCTCTTCATAACTAAATGTCAGGGTACAGTTCTACCCTCATCCAACCAGATAATTATGTTCTTTTATTAGTATCACATTTGGCTCCAGAGTGTCTATTCAACGTTAACAGTTTCTGCAACACTGCCAAACGATAAGTTGTTGTTTACAAAGTTTTATTTAAACAGCCGTGTATGTTAGTGTTTTTTGTTTCGTATTTGTTATTTTCGTGTTTGTGTACTCCTGATAAAAGCGTTAGCCGAAAGCGATTGAGCTTTTATAAACTGTAGCACTGTATACATGTTTTTTCCCCATCAATTAATTTATTCCAACATTTTCGTATCCCCTCGCGGATCCAGTGCTTTTTGAAAGGTATTTTGTAGATGTATGTATTTTCTCAGCCTTATATATACACATATATATATACAGAGTTTAGATACTGGAGATGTTATGTCTTATATAACCCGACTCTGAGAAGAGTCCAATATATATCATTGGTAGAGATATATAAATATATAGAGTATAGACACTGGAGTTGTTAGGTTTTATGTAACCTGACTCTGAGGAGAGTTCAATATATATCGAGAGTATAGATATATAAATATATAGAGTATAGACACTGGAGTTGTTAGGTTTTATGTAACCTGACTCTGAGGAGAGTCTGATATATATCAAGAGTATAGATATATAAATATATAGAGTATAGACACGGGAGATGTTATGTTTTATATAACCTGACTCTGAGGAGAGTCCGATACGTATCAGGAGTATATATACATACATGTAAAGATTATAGACCCTGAAGATGGATGTTTTTTTATATAACCTGAATCTGAGAAGAGTAAGATATACATCAGGAATAAAGATATATAACTGTAAAGTTTATAAACGCTGAAGATGGAAGTTTTTATATAACCTGAATCTGAGAAGAGTAATTTATATTAGGAATATAGACACATAACAGTAAAGATTATAGACCCTGAAGATGGATGTTTTTAGACAGTCTGAATCTGAGAAGAGTCCGAAATATATCAGGAATATAGATATATAACTGTAAATATTATAAACCCTGAAGATAGATGTATTTATATAACCTGACTTTGAGAAGAGTCCGATTTATATCAAGAGTATATATATATAACTGTATACATTATATACAAAGGCGATGTTAGGTTTAATTTACTTTGGCTCTGAGAAGTCAGGAGTAAAGATATATGAATGTATAGATTATAGACCGTTGGGATGTGAGGTTTTATGTAACCGGACTCTGCAGAGATATATAAGGGTATATATAGCTATATTAAAGTATAGATTATAGATCCTGGAGATGTATTGTTTTATATAACCTGATTCTGATAAGAGTCCTATATATATCAGGAGTGTATATATATAAATTTATAGATTATAGACACTGGAGTTGTAAGGTGTTATGTAACCTGACTCTGAGAAGAGTCCAATATATATCAGGAGAATATATTTATAAATGTATCGATTATAGCCACTGGAGATGCTAGTGTTTATGTAACCTGACTCTGAGGCTAGTCCGATATATATCAGGAGTATATATACATAAATGTATAGATTATAGACACTGGAGTTGTCAGGTTTTATGTAACCTGACTCTTAGGAGAGTCCGATATATATCAGGAGTCCAGATATTTATATGGATAGAATATAGACACTGAAGATGGATGGTATTATACAACCTGACTCTCTGAAGAGAGTTCGACATATATAGTGAGTATGGATGCATACCTGTAGGTAGTTTAGATGCATAAATGTAAAGAGTATATACCCTGGAGATGGATGGTGTTATATAACCTGACTCTGAGGAAAGTCTGGTATACACCAGGAGTATATATATATACAGATATATGTTAAAAAAGGGCATAGCTGTGCCTAAATAGATTTCGACGTTACATGAATTGTGTGGCATATCTTTCAATGATGCCGAATACATGTGTGAAGTTTCATTCAAATATGAATATATTAGGTTACTACGCATTTTGTCCAAGTAAAACAGGGGGCATAACTGTCCCAAAATATGTTGCAGAAGTATGCCCGGAAGTATGTGACTCGCGCATGTCATGCTATGTATTGATACCGAACACATATGTGACGTTTCATTCCAAACGGTCCACTGGTTAAACAGGTTATAAGGTGACTACTACTGATACTTAAAACATTTTGACTATGTATAAAAAGGTCCATAACTTTGTCAAAATACATGTAGGTTGAAGGGTTATATAGCTTGCGCGTGGCATGTGATCTATTTATCCCAAATACATGTATGAAGTTTCACTGCATTATGTCAAGCAGTTTTTGAGATATGAGCTTAGCAATAAAAAAGGGTTAACCAGCGCCGACGGAGCCGCTGCATGACGCCGGAGCAAGTAGAATAACTCGTCGTTTCTCGTCGGTAGAAACGTAGTGGGTCACCTTACTATTATTCGGCGTAAAGTTTATCTAAATTAAAAATAAACTGTTGTTTATCATTATCTTTCATACAAAGGAGTCAATAAAAAAACGAGCCAATGTCTACTACTTAGGTGCGTTCTTTGCTTCCAATGGATCCCCTTTTCAACATATATTCTTATTTGTTTGTAGTATATAAACTCAAGTGGATTGATTAACATCTTCAAATTACAGTTATGCATATGCTGTCGTTGGGGTTCTCATTCCAACATGAAAAAAACACCAACGCCGTGTTGGTTAGCTCCTCCCATTTTATGTTCCACCCCTTACTCTGAGGAGAGTCAAGAAGAATATGACTGTGAGGAGAGTCAACGAACGCTTACCGAGTGGGAAGGATGAGATGAGGGATGGGTTGCAGGTTGTTAATTTGACCTGGTTTGAGTAGTCACTTGCATGTGTACTTTGTTATAGACGCCTCAGGTCCCCGTTATATGTAACAATTTACGATAATTTGGATCGTCAAAAGTCAAAATTTAACACCACCCACTGTGATCCTGCATTTAAAGTAGGCAATTACGAGTTAAATAACTGCAGAAAACATATATGTATCAGAAAATCAAACGATCGGTGTATACTATAGAAAAGAATTCAAATGTATTACGATCAATATTATCGTAAGATGTTAATTTTTAAAAAGTCGCAGTTTCTTAAAGACACAGGCGGAAGAATAATGAAAGCTATAAATCGGATACTATTAACAATTCTGGCGACACAGATAATATAACTGCTGGTTCGTATTCCAAATTGATTTCAGATCGTCTTCAAATTACAATAACATCTTCTTGTGTATCTGGTGAAGGACTCAAAATTAAAACCACCATCCAATAAAACACCTGCTGTTTATTGCTCAACTTATCTCAAATGGAATGGCTCTTCAGCAGTGATTTTGGGAAAAAGAACATTACTGTTAGTAAAGCGCATATATGCCACGGACATCTTGCTTAAGAAGTATACTGCATTTATGTCACAGGGAATGTAGGCATACAGCCAAACCACAGCCAAACAGCTTTATTATTGAGAGTTTTGAACATCCTGGAAAACGGTGAAATAATTATCAATGAGAGTGCCAAATTGACACAATATACGCCCGTTATATATATGGAATTCATGTTTATATGACCATTATCGGCATGTACATTGAAGTCCCCCACCACACACCCCAGTCGGTGGTGGTGTGATAAGAATTAACCGACTGCTCTTACTTAGCCGAAGGGTACGACACCCACCCCACTGAAAAGTAACTCACCAGTTGACGTTGGAGAAGGGACTCCTGGTGGTTGGGTGACGTGGAGATCTGGTAGTTATCTCCACTTTACAACACATCACTTCGGTCCGGACTTCAACTAGACGGGCGGTCAGATTGGCCCGATCTGATCAATCGGTTCGTCATGCCAGCTATATGGGATCCTAGCTCATTGTTTAATTCACATCTGTATCGCTATCTCCTCTCGTTTAATATCTTATTCCCTTTTATTTTGTCCACTTTAAACATCATGTAGAAAGGATCCTTTATGGCGGTAGCGCTAGGGATAATCATGTAATTTCTAAACGCTATATGGCTATACTCGTTCCACTTAATTGCAGCCCTTTATCTTTTGAGTCAAGGGGTTATGTCCGCTGGGTGGAATGGTATATATATGAGTGTACTCTTCACGTTAGTTTTATATGAGTGTACTCTTCACGTATTCTTGGCATTTGTCTATCGGATATCTACAGCAAATATCCCCTTGTTTGACTCCGAGTCGGGTGAGAAGGGTGGAGAATGAATATCAATTCGCCATTATGGGACCCAAATACGCACAAAAAACTACTACTGGTTTTAAACGATTTAGAGATGAATCCGAATCTGTATCGGATGAAGATATATCTCATTTAAATTGGCCTCGTTTCCTCAATATTATCTCTCTAGAGGATGACAAACCTATCACTAGACTCTCTCCTTTTGCTATCTCCAAGGCTTTACTTGGCATCGCCGGTGAGCCAAGGAGTGTTAAAAAACTCAATAATGGAAAAAATCCTGTTGAGTGTGCCAAAACATCACACTGGGACAATCACCTTAAAATTCAAACTTTGGTAAACATCCGTGTTGAGGTTGTTCCTCACATTTCTCTCAATTCTTCAAAGAGTGTAGTACTCCAGGAGCACTGCACTCTTGAAGAAATGACTCATAAACATAAGTCTCAAGGTGTGACTGAGGTAACATGCATCAGTATGAGGCGGGATGGCAAATTCATTCCTAAAAATACTTTTGTGCTTTTGTGCTTGCTTTCAGCACACCAAATCTTCCGAAGACCATCAATACTGGATATATCCTTCTACCAGTTGACTCCTACATCACAAATCCTCTTCGTTGTTTCAATTGTCAATTGCCATAGAGAGAGATGCAAGCGATCTACTCCCGCCTGTGCCATTTGCGGCCAGGAGGGTCATAGCGACTTCGCTAATTAAAAAAATCCCGCCTCTTGCGTTAACTGCAAGGGGACCTACGGGGCTTTCTCTAAGGATTGTCCGAAGTGGAAGCACGAGAGAGAAATGGAGAAGGTTAAGATTGAAAAGAACATTTTTTTCCCCAGAAGCTAGGAAACTTTGTAAAGAGTCTTACTCCGCCCACTCCATCTGGCAAATCCTACGGCGATGCGAGTAGGGTTGAGAAGCCAGCTATCTGGTCTATCGCGGCGCAGAACGTGCTGACCTGGCCAATAGACTCCGACAAGTTTACTATTGTTCCACTCTCTGTTCAGAACTCCTTTATACATCTTCAGCCTCTCAAACTGTGGTCCTCTTAAATAAGCCGTCTGTGGCTCCAAAACCTCTTGCGGCTTCCAAGACTAGCATTCCTTCAACTATATCCTCAACAACTCTTACATTACTACATCTACCTCAGATACTTCTACTTTAGATGTGGGTGGTACATTTTCAATTGCTTTAGTTTTCTTACTTAAATTTTGATTCGATGGTTCCACTACTCCGGCCGATAAAGGATCTGGATATTGTTTAACCACCCATAGAATATGTTGTCTGCTTTTTACTTTAGTGTTTTGGCTGTTACTTGTGATGCGCAAGCTTCATAAATGCTGCTCTCAACTAAATTCGCTCTTCGTGGCATAGAATTTTGTTAGATACTGGGACCATACGCCGCTGGAGACTGGAGTTTCTTGGAGTGTTGGTGACGACCTCAGTGGAAGTGACCATTTCACCCTATTTATTGAAAATATCGGCCTTCTACTTCTTGCAAAAACGTTACGATGGAAACTTTGCAAAGCTGATTGGGATAAGTTTCTCTTTCTGAGGAACAATTAAGGCCTTCCGTTTTCGAGGATGTCGAAGACGCAATTACTCTTTTTACCAAAAACCTTCATGATATAGCTGATCAAACTCTTCCAAAAACCTAGGCAAATCCAAAAGGCCCACATAAACAATTGTATGATGATGACTGCAAAAACGCAGTCAGCAATCTTAAAGCTGCATTGAATGCCAACTAAAACATTTTTTAGACACTTTCAGAGTTTCTCGTGCGAAATCCCGTAGTTCTATTAAGGATAGCAAGAGGAAATCCTGGAGAGCTTATGTCTTTAGGCTGAACTCCCGCGCACCTCTTAAGAAGACGTGGGACATGGTCCGGAAAATCAACGGTAAAGGTAATTATAGTTGTGTAAATCATCTTAAAACTGATAATGAAGATATTACTTATGTCAAAGATATTAC
Organism: Cyrtodaria siliqua; assembly: GCA_037043455.1. Taxonomy (NCBI): domain Eukaryota; kingdom Metazoa; phylum Mollusca; class Bivalvia; order Adapedonta; family Hiatellidae; genus Cyrtodaria; species Cyrtodaria siliqua. Next base: position 102,796 of record JAWPHD010009270.1, read on the forward strand.
AAACTAAAAGAATAGAAGAAGCCGAATTTCAAGTCGAACATTTTGGAGAAATACAAAAAACTTCGAGAATCCCTTAAAAAGGCTCATGGTACATCAGCTGGTCCTGATGATAACCATTATCAATTATTAAAACATTTACCTGAAACCTGTCTCTCTACACTTCATGTCTTCAGCGCCCAAATAGACAAGACAGTGTAAAAAAACTACATCCCATCAAAAGGAATTCTCTAACAATAAAGTCCACATCCTGAGAAACTAACTGAAGAAACACATACAAAATAATAAAACATCTCAGGATGTATCCAGAATCCTACTGAACAACCATAGTAGTTGCAGCTAAAGAGAAAACCAATCTAGGGTACGACCAGAAAACCCGAGGGACGAAAGCAAGCTCATGCACCCACCTCCCTTAGTTGGGGTTTCAGTAGGTTCAATCATAGAGTCCCAAGAGGTAAAACAATTCTGTATTTGAGTCGTTAAAGTATAATTGAAATAGGGTGTCTGAATCTGTCCGTTATGTGTCAAAACAAAAGATGATGCCATAAAATACAATGGCGCATTCTTACCTTATTCATGCATGTGTTTAATAGTCAAATATCCACGATGGGATATATACCTGTCATCGTTATTCCCTTAGTGGGGTATCTAATAGCCATTATTGCATGTACAGTCTATCATTTTATCTCAACCTTTGGCTGAATTCTATGCTCTGGCTTATCAGCCAAAAATCATCACCCCTGCTGTTCTGACCATCACTTGAGGAAACTGATATCCCTAATCGAAATGCTATGTACAGTATTTACAAAGGGTAATAGGTTATAGGGGTTCATTTGTACACTGATTGAGGGTTGTTAATATGTAATTTATTGTATTTACAGTTGTTATGTACACCTTTTTCGCGTATACTTAAAAGTTACTATGTAAACAAATAACATACTTTTTCAAACGTTTATATATTTTGCACTAGTATTTCATTATAATGAACCTAATTAACAGATAGGATAATGAAATTATTTGTTAATATTGAAACAGACCATGGAGAGATTTCTTGGTTTAGCCGCTATAGCTTTTTCATTCTTAAGGCCTAAATGTCTGTCTAAAATGTAAAAATTAACTAAAAGCATTAAATACTACTAACTTGATGGCTGTTTACTATTTTTACACATATGGAATCCATTTAAATAAAAAAAGGTATTTAGAACTTAACAGTTAAAGAAAAAGGTATGTGTTTGTTTGAAACAAATGAGTGATATCATGGGAACTGGGAATATCACACTATTTGAATAGGTAATGTCAATTATTTGAAGTCCCTATCCCGCCATCAACAGTCAAATTTTACAACATAATTACACCGTTTCTAAACATACTGATGACACATTAACTCTATAGACACAATATAAATGGCTTTATCCAGACGGACCAAACCCCAAAACTAGAGCATCCAGAATTAAGAGTTATCAACTCATATTTCATTTCAAGCATATTCAATCAGGTGTTTTAAGAACCTGTTATACAACCTATACTTTAATCGGCACCTAGTCATTATTATATTACCTGAACACCTGGGTAGAGTTTTGATAATTGGTTTTATAGTGTTGTTCTGCCGTTATTTGGGATGTTAGTTTCTTTAAGTTTAGTGATATCACCAAGTAATTCTTTATAATGTCACCCATAAGTGTCATTCTTTCAAAATGAATGGGTGACTATGATATATATTAATCGGTGAAATCACTGATATCACTGATACGGATAGATGGTAACACTAACCCATTGGTTTGAAATGCTTTATAAACAGGTTTGTAATATATATAAATTTTTCGATTATTATTGAAAATTTATTGAAATATCTACTAAAAATAATATAAATAATTTTATCCAATCAATTGGTTTTGCCCCGTGTGGTTCTGGGGGCCCCGTTTAGTTCCGGGGCAAAGAATAGGCTACTGCAGATCCCGTTGGAGGGGTAGGTATAGTGGCAGAACCCGCCACCAACCCCCCTCCCCAAATTCATGTTCATTTTATCATTTAAAGGTTCATGATCATTAAAGGTCTTCATCATGACCCTGCATTGTTTCAGGTGCCATCTCGCTCAAATCACTAGAGCAGTGGCAGAAAATAATAAACGTGGCTCCAGCGTAAATGAAGTGTCTACAATAGAATCTGCAGCAATTCTGCGTACAGTTGCGAATCATAAATAATAACTGGAATTGTAGAATGGTCTCTGACATTCCTTTTGTTATGCGTACAATTGCGAATCATACATAATAACTGAAAGTGTAGCATGGTCTCTGACATTTACTTTGTTATGCGTACAGTTGCGAATCATATGTAATAACTAGAATTGTAGAATGATCTCTGACATTCCCTTTGTTATGCGTACAGTTGCGAATCCTATATAATAATTGGAATTGTAGAATGGTCTCTGACATTCCCTTTGTTATGCGTATAATTGCGAATCATACATAATAACTGGAATTGTAGAATGGTCTCTGACATTCCCTTTGTTATGCGTACAGTTACGTATCATATATAATTACTGCAATTGTATAATGGTCTCTGACATTCCCTTTGTTATGCGTACAATTGCGAATCATACATAATAACTGAAAGTGTAGCATGGTCTCTGACATTTCCTTTGTTATGCGTACAGTTGCGAATCATATATAATAACTGGAATTGTAGAATGATCTCTGACATTCCCTTTGTTACACGTACAGTTGCGAATCATATATAATAACTGGAATTGTAGCATGGTCTCTGACATTCCCTTTGTTACACGTACAGTTGCGAATCGTATATAATAACTGGAACTGTGGCATGGTCTCTGACAGTTCCTTTGTATTTCCACAGTTGAAGATCATTTCACTGGGAAAAAAACACCTGTCGGAATGACTGGTG
>JAWPHD010009271.1:0-22500 GCA_037043455.1 Cyrtodaria siliqua
CGACGTAAAACACCAAACAAACAAACAAAAACAAACTACCAGGTATATGGATTTGAAGGACAAAATTAGCATTTGCAAAAGCTTTGCAGTATTCACTGAAAGCAGTTTACAACATCCCAAAAATGCCACAAAGAGGTTGCAACAGGTCTCTTGGTGGATAGCGCGGTGGAACTTGAAATCGGAGGATCCAGGTTCAAGGCAACAACCCAATGTCACTGAATTTCATCTTCGACTGATCAAAGATCAGTAGAGCTTATGCCGTGGTGCGGCGTCCGTCGTCTGTCCGTCTGTCTGTAAACCTTTTTTTGTGGCGACTACTCTGAAACTACTGGATGGGTTTTCATGAAACTTCACAGAAATATATGCACTTGATGTTTAGTTGATCTTAGCAAAAATTCAGGACGGCCGGAAATAGAAGATTTCCGTCACGGCTAAAAATAGATTTTATGGTGGCTACTTCTCAAAAACTGTACGTGATATTGATTTAAAACCTTTACCAAAATGACTGGCACGACATGTAGTTGGTCTTAACCAAAGTTCATTTTGATTGGATATTAAACTTTGTTTACAAAGAGTTATATAGGAAAAACTTATGGCGACTACTCCTCTGAAACACCTGATGAAATTTCATGGAAATTGACAGGAATGTTGCTCTTGATGACTCCTTGATCCTAGCAAAGATTCAGGACAGTAGGAATTTCAAGATGGCCACCACTGCTAAAATAGATTTTAAAAATGCGACTGGCGACTACTTCTCAAAAACCGTAAGTGATATAGTAAGTCTAGTTGATCATAGCAAAATTTCTGGTCGGACGGAAATGGCCACCATGGCTTTTAAAAAACAAGTTTGTAGTGATATTGATATGGGACTTTTTTTCGAAAATGATCAGCATGACATGATATATAGGTCCTTGTTGAAAATTATTTTGATGCGGCATTAATCATGGCCATCTTTGTTTACATACAGTTATATAGTAAAAACTTTAAGTCCGCTACTCCTCTGAAACTACTTGACAGATTTTCATGAAACTTCACAGGAATGCTGCTCTAGCTATCAGAACCTATCTGTAGAGCTTCAAGTTCATTGACCTCATGTTGGTTAAGCCACATTGTCAGATGGGGATGTAAACTGGGCGGTCTCGTGTATAGGAGTATATTGTGTTACTACGAGTATAGGGAAAGTTCCCGAATTCCTGTATATCCCGCCCCTCTCTCTGGGTCGGCTCTAAATATTCTGTGATGTGTTGATGCGCTTTTAAACAACATTTAATTCAAGCTGTTGCTCAGCTTTAGAAACTTAAAACACCCATGGACATTGAGTTTACTTTAACTGGACTGGCTCCTAACAGATGTTTTGTAAAAATTGTTGGTGAGAGAAGAATATATCCATTCTTATGGATGGCGGGAGGTATACAGTCTTGGTTCTACCCAGGAATAAGTGGGTGGTCTGCCTCCACTGCTAAAAATAGACCATTATACATAGCCTAAGATGTGCTGAAAAATGACGTTACAAACAAGCAAATTGATAACAAATTATATCATGAAAAACCTTTTCTGAATGGTTGCAAATTTGGAGGGAAAAAATAAATCTCAGATTCACTGTCAATATTTCTGATATGTTGAAGTTTTGCATGTCTTAGTTAGCCAGTTTTGGAAGTATTTTAAAACATTCTTTAGAACTGATCATTAATTTTGTGCAATTTTGAAGTCTAGAATATATTTAAAGTGTGGACGGTGTCTTCCTGAAATCCCCACTTTTCACTTGAAACACCCACTTTTTTTTTGTGGGTGTTTTGTTTCAGGAATTTTGCTTTTTCCAATTAACACCTTCCTGCGGTCAAATTATAGCTATAGTCTGTTTCTTAGGATGATTTAATAAAACAACACAAGTTTTTTTATACATTTATATCATCTTTTTTTGGATAATTTAATGGATTTTATTTAATATTATTTTGTTAACTTATAAAAATCTTCTTTTTTTACATTAAACGGGCAATATTATAATTGAACATTAATAATGGATTTTATTTAATATTATAATGTTAACTTATAAAAATCTTCTTTTTTTACATTAAAACAGGCAATATTATAATTGAACATTAATAAATTAATTATAGTTTTCTTCTTTTTTTTCAGGGTTTCAGGAATATGAAAATTAGAAAGTTTTTTTAATATTTTCTATTGTCACAAATAGATAGATAAACTTTATTAATACAAAAGACCAAATGGCCTATCAGTATACAATACAAAATACACATCATATTTATAATTAAACAGTCAATGGTTAGCAGTCATCAGTTTTAACAGTATTACTAGTATGAATATATTCATTTCAAACATGTATTATACATATAATCGTTATAACCTTTTATTTTCTTATTTTCTTAAGGTAAGGCTTACATCAAAGTAAAAAAGTATATGACTTTTCACATCAGACAGATATGTCATTGACTTTATATGATAAATAAGCAAGTAAGAGGAGGAATTCCCCTATATTATATCGTAAGTTTCGTTTCTTTTTTGAAAGCTTTTAAAAATATAAATAGCGAGATTTCTAACAATTTTAACATTTTTTGATTGCAACAATTCTATAAATTTGGGTATATTTGGTCTTTTCCAATAAAACCCTTTAATATACACCTCTCTAAAATCATAATAAAGTGGACATTCTAGTACAAAATGAAATTCGTCCTCCAAAGAATTACAAAGTTTACATTTTCTTTCTGAAAGTGGTATTTTTGTAGGTTTGTGCCACCTTCCAGTCTCTATTTCAAGTCTGTGAGATGACACTCTAAGTCTAGTTAACGCTAATCTAAATTTTTTGATAGTAACGTTATCTAAGTAGGGTTTAAAACTGAATTCCGAGAATAAAATGTAACAATTTGCTCTAGTTGAATTTGATAAATTTTCGTTCCATTTCTGTACAAAAGTATCATTTAATCTCTGAGTAAATAGAGAAAGAAAACTATTTACATTTCCCACCCCTTGAAAAAACCATACATCATAAAATCCTAATCTTTCAAGAACATTTTTCACAGATCTCACCCAAGAAATCTTATTTGGATATTTGTCTAAGTCTGCTAACAGTGTATTATATGTAATTTTAATATATTTTAACTCATTGCATTTCAAAAGTTTAAACCAATAACGAATAATAGCTTTCATTCTATATTGTTGTAATGTAGTTCTTCCTAACTCTCCATAAATAAAATCGTTTTGAGTTTGAATTTTTACTCCTAATAAATGTTTACAAAATTGTAAATGAACTCGTTCGATTACTTTAGCCTCTGAAAACCCCCAAACTTCAGCCCCATAGTTCAAAATAGGTAAAATTAGTTTATCAAATAAATCTAACATATGACTCACAGATATATCATGAAATTTATACACATATGATTTTAATTTGTATATTGCTTTGAGAGCTTGTCCCGCTAGTGCCTCGTGGGTTTCTCTGAAAGACCCACCAGTTGTAAAAACTATCCCTAAATACGTAAATTTGTTGACAATGTCAAGTTGTGAACCATTATAGATAAAATGTATATTTCTTCTGTTTCTCCCACCTTTTTTAAACACCATAACTTTTGTTTTATTCACATTTACAGTAAGTTTCCATTTAGTACAATAATCACTCAAAATATTTAAACCATCCTGTAAACCGCTCTCGTTTTCTGAAAAGATAACTATGTCATCAGCGTAAAGAAGTAAACACAACTTTAACATACCCATATCAATTCCCGTATATCCTTTTAAAATAAAAGTTTCTTCAAGGTCATTCAGATACATGGAAAACAAAAAAGGTGACAGACATTCACCCTGAGCGACTCCCAGAAAACATGTATACTCTTCGCTCAACTGATTCTCATATTTAACACGTGATTTTACATTTTTGTACATAGATTTAATAACTTCTAAGATTTTTCCTCTGACCCCAGTCTTTATGAGTTTATACCATAAAATATCTCTTACAATAAAATCAAAGGCTTTGGTAAAATCAATAAAGGCGACATATAATTTTTTGTTATCATTCAACAAATGGGATATTACACCGTGTACAATAAATATATTATCAATAGTTCCCATATGTTTTCTAAAACCAGCTTGTGCTTCTATATAAACTTGATATTTATCCGCCCATTCGTTTAATCTATTGTTTAAAATCCTTGTAAAAAGTTTTCCCAAAGTACTAAGTAAAGTTATGCCTCTATAATTTTCCGGTTTATTAACATCCCCTTTTTTGTGCAATGGTATGACATAACCTTCTGACCATTTTTCTGGGAAATAGCCCTGGTCTAAGATTTTGTTGAACAATTTACTTAAATAACCAATTAAATAGTTGATCCCATACTTAAAAATTTCGTTAATGACAAGATCTGGCCCTCCTGAACGGTTTAAACCTAATTCCCTACATGCTTTGCTTATTTCACCGTGTGTTATTTTGTGATCTAATTCTTCAAACATGATTTGTATTTCACCATTAAGATATCTTTCATTAAAAAATATAACATCTTCATCTGGTTGAAAAAAAGCCGATTCTGGATTATTTATTGACTTGAAATATTCTGCAAAATGAGACGCCTTTAGCGACTTTGATTTATTTGGTGTTGACAAACCTTTTAACATTTTCCAGTACTCTTTCGCATTTTTGTAACGCATGTTTTCTAATCGTTTTGTTTGTTTTTTATCAAACTCACGTTTTTTGTTTCTAATGATATTTTTATATTCAGTTCGAGCTTTCGTTAAACAGTGTCTGTTTTCATCGGTTTTGTTAATTCTGAAATAGTTTAGTTTTTCATAAAATTCGCACTGCTTTTCTTTACATGTCGAATCATACCATGGTTGCGTATTCCAATCGGAATTGCAATTCCTATCGTTAATTTTCTTTTTAAATAAATGACCACACGTATCATCGAACATTTTATAAAAACTATTTATGTTATTATCAATTTCGTTTTCTGAAGAAACGGTGTTTAGATCGTCTTCAATACTATTAAGATTATTTTTAAAAAGGTTCGTGCCAAGCATTTCTTTGAATAAACACGCTTTATCGTTATTCCATTTATAGGTGTATTCAACGTATTCTAGATCGCATTCACTTTCACAATTAACATTTGTTGACTTACCAAATGAAAACAAAATAGAACAGTGATCTGATAAAACATTTGGTTCATCAACTACAAATGAAGTAAACAATGTCATTAAATTTGTCCGGCATAAAACATAATCAACTACACTACTCCCGTTATGTGTAATACATGTAAACTTCCCTAATCCTTTATCATTCCCTAATCGTCCATTCATAATTCGCATACCTGATGATTTGCAAAAATTTAATAAATAATTTCCATTTTCATTTGTGTTTTTGTCCTCAGAATCTCTTTGTAACGAAACGTCTTCTACATAATCGTCTGGTAATAAGTTCAAATTAAATAAATATTCATTCTCAACATAATCAAAACGTGTCCCCACTCTCGAATTCATATCCCCTGTAATTAAAAAATTACATTTATTGTCAAACTTATTTTCAAAATACAACATATCATCGGCAATAATATCAAAAATATTTTGTTGTACAAACACTTCTCTGCTACTTCCACTTGGAATATTATAACATAAACATAATAATAACGGTTCATTTAAACCGAATAACTTTCCATCCATTCTAAGCCATATTATACAATCATCTACAGTTTTTAATAATAAATCATCCGTAACAAAATGATTGGAAATGTATATAATTAAACCCCCACTGTCTCTACGTGCATTTTTAAGCTTTAACGTCCGGTGTAATGCGTAACAAGTGAAACCATCTATTTCATAATTGAGTTCATTATTTAACCATGTTTCAGTAAACAGAATTATATCATTTGTTTTAAAAATAAGTTTAACTTCCTCAGATTGCAACTTGTTATAGCTTTTCCCAATAAGTCCTTGAATGTTCAATACACAAAATCGAATTCCCTCCCCTCCGCTTTCCTATTTGTGATCGTCCCCATCGTTGTGTTTTTGTTTACTTGTGCCGTGGGAATCGCCTGTGACGTCATTTGTGATTTTCCGTGCTGCAAAGGTAATGTTGCGTGTCGTCGATTTGTTTACGGACAGTGACCTAGTTCTGCGATGTGTATTCACTTGAGCCTTGAGCGTTTCCTGAGGATTTATTTTGCGTTGTGTTATTGTTGGATTTACAGGAGTATTTGTCTCGACCTGTTTTTGGATTAACTGTGCTGGCCTAATAAATGGTGAGTCTTTTGCTTTTACAGTCTGCGCACACGTTAAATCAACGGTCTCACGTGATGCCTCCAGGCGAACTGCATGTGATTTGTGTTCCAGGGTCACGTGTTCATTGTTTACCTTTTCGGTGTGGGCGTTGTCTTCGCTGGTTTGTGTACGTTCGTTTACTGTAGATCGTGCAACGGGAGTTTTAAATACAGAGTCTGGGAAAACATTGGCTGCATCTGGACCACCAGTAGCTGCGTTATTCGAGTATGCACTAATGTTTCGTTGGGTTTTGTGTGATGTCCATATCTGTGCATGTGTTTCAGTTTCGTCCGTAAGTTCAAAACCATCAACCCTGCTTTCGCGTAACACATTGAACCACTCAGGAAATATATCGTCCTCCATACTACCATCAATGAATAATTTTGCCGGATATCTGATTTGGACTTTTTTTCTTTTTGAACGCGCATCTTTCGCTTTTTCTGACATGTACAGCTTCTTTCGTGCATCCGCGATCTCCTTTGGGTAGTCCCGATCCATACCAAACGGTGTGCCCTTTAACTTGTACGCGTTTTCGAGTATGATTTCCGTATCGACATAATCCCTGAGGCGCACAATTATCGGACGTTTAGGGTCGTATCTACCTCTGTACGTTTGGTTAACTACTGACCCGAGGCGGTGAGCACGCTCTATGCACATATCGGTTGTGTCAATATTTAGTTCATATCTCAAGAAATTCAGAATCAATGTTTTGCAATCATTTCTAGATTTTTCTGTAATCCCCCAAAATATCAAGTTATTTCTCCTGCTCCTGGCCTCAAGATCTATTGATTTATATGCCAACATCTTAAGTTTGCGCGATTGCATGTCTATGACCTTTTCAACCCGCTCCGTGCGTTTACCTGCCATATACACACGTTGATTTACACTCCTGGTGTCATCTAAACATTTATTTTGATTTTCTTCAACTAAGCTGAGTTTCTCGTAGTTTCTATTTAGACTGTTGAAAAGGCATGTCAATTTTTCGTTTTGTGTCAGTTGTGTGAAACACTCACTGTTTAAACTGTCTGTGCTTATCTTCTTGCGTATAAATATATACACACGTATGAACGCATGTTCATTAAAGAAGTTGCGATGCTGCGTCAGAGTATTCCATCGCCGTCATGTCTCCGTTTTCCAAACGTGCTTTCAGGGCTGCTAGTCTTTGCTCGAGCTGACGATACTTTCTTTTTTTGACTGGACGAACGCCCCCTGCCTGGTATTGAAGAACCCTAATGTAGCAAGCAGCTTCAATCCGCTGTAGTGTCTGGAAAAACTCTCTGTGCGCCGTTACGGGAAGACACCTCGTGGTCTAGAAATACAGTTTCAGGTTGAAGTTCAAAACCGTACTCCTCACATTTCTGTTTTAGTTGGCTGAAAAATTTCACGTAGACGTCAGTTGATTTTCCTGGGATTTTCCTGGGAGAAACGCGAATACTAGCGGATACATTTCACCGTCAATAAATCCATGTAACGTAATAATAATAATAATTAATTGGCAATTATGATTATTTAATATCAATATTAATTTATGGTCCTATAGGTAAAACAGACTATAGTCCGTAACCATGGGTTACATAAATTAAAAGTGGGTGTTTCAGGAAATTGAAAATTTAAAAAGTGGGGGTTTCAGGAATATGAAAATTAGAAAGTGGGGTTTTCAGGAATAAACCGTGTGGACACTGTCAGAGTTTAACAAATTTGCTTTAAATATTTGAATAAAAAAAATAAAAATAATGCAGATAATTGCAGAATTGTGTTGCAACTATTTTTGTGTTGCCTTTTTGAAGAAAAATGTGATACATAGGGATCACTTTGTCATCCGTCAATCAGTCCCTTCGTCACGAAAACTTAACGTTGGCTATAACTTTCTCATTTCTTGATATTTCTTCATCAAACTTTCGATATATACTCATCATGACAACATCAACATGACCATACTAAAATAATAAGGTCAAGGTCACACTGAAGGTCATTATATGGGTTAAATACTCATTTTTTTCTTCATGAAAGCTTAACGTTGGCTATAACTTTCTCATTTTTTTATGTTTCTTCATCAAACTTTCAACCCATTGTGACAACATCAGCATGATCATACTAAAATATAAAGGTCAAGATCACACTGAAGGTCATTATATGGGTTAAATACTATTTTTTTCTTCACGGAAACTTAATGTTGGCTATAACTTTCTCATTTCTTGATATTTCTTCATCAAACTTTCAATATATACTCATCATGACAACATCAACATGACCATACTAAAATATAAAGGTCAAGGTCACACTGAAGGTCATTATATGGGTTAAATACTCATTTTTTCTCCATGCAAAAATTGGTTATAACTTTCTCATTTCTTGATATTTCTTCATCAAACTTTCAATATATACTTGTCATGACAACATGATATGGCCATACTACAATATAAAGGTCAAGGTCACACTTTGGGTTAAATACTCATTTTTTCTTCACAAAAACTTACTCAGGCCTATTTGTCAAGGTCATTTGTGTAAGTCCAAAAAACCTTGTTATACTGTCAAAGTGCTGACAGACGACACACATGTTCCACAGAACACCCATCTAGTGATTAGATGATGAAATATATTTTCCACAATTATATAACACTTTCATATAAAGGGTATCCGCTATTACAAAAAGTAACAGTTATTTTTGTTAGCTTTATTCACAGCCTTGCATTCACATTTCTCATTCCAGACATAAGTTTATCAAATTTCTTCATAATATGTGCACTTTTTAACCGATATCCCTTTTATCTAGTGCATTGATCAGCAACTGAAAAAATAACAAAGAAAATCTGCAAGATCTCACATTGTGTACTGTTCTGACATTGCAAGGGTAAGATGATGCCCCTATTGCCTAATACCGATAATGAATTACAACACATGATTGAACCAGAGTGCTTGTATTACAGTGACATGGATCCACTCATGCTTGCATTATTTGTCATCTCTGTGGCTCCTTCAGTTATAGTAGCTAAACTTTCTAGGGTCATGCCTGGTATTCAAGATCAAACTTGGGATTGAAGTAACTACAGGCTTTGCTAAAAACAGGATATTAAGGACACCGACTCCGAAGCATCGAGGTGACTCTGAAGTATCGAGGCGGTATTTGATACCACAATTCCTTGCAGAGTCAAACCTCATCTTCACTGCTTGGACACGCATAAAAAAGGGCAAGCAGTTTCTGCAAAATTAATAACAGGTAAAATTCAAGGTGAGTGCCATCGATTTGTGGAACTGCTCTATGTAATTGACCTGCATGCATTTTGTAACCCAGTATACGAGTTATAGGTTGCACTAATTAGTGCATACAGTTCCTTAGACAGAAACTAAAAACTTAAAGTAACACGGAACATATTAGCCGAAGGAAAAATAGCATGTCACCCCTTTTACATAAATTTTAAAGAGTTAATGACCAGTAATATTTCAGGTTAATGTTATTTGTGGAACTGGTTTGTTGTACTGGGCTGTAATATGCTCTTTTGTATTGGGCCATACTGTGCTCTATTGTATTGAGCTGTTCTGTGGTCTATTGTATTGTGCTATACTGTGAAATATTGTATTGACCTGTACTTTGCTCTGTTGTAGTGGCCCGTACTGTGCTCTATTTTGTTAAGCTATACTGGACTGTATATAATGAGCTGTACTTGTCTCTATTGTAATGAGCTTTACTGGGCTCTGTTGTATTTAGCTGTTCTGGGCTCCTGTATTGAGTTTTACTTGGCTCTATTATTTTGAGCTGTACTGGGTTCTATTGTATTTGACTGTACTGTGCTTTATTCTATTGAGCTGTACTCTGCTCTATTGTATTGAACTGAGGTGGGCTCTGTTGTATTTGGCTGTGCTGTGCTCCATTGTATTGGGCAGTATTGGGTTCTGTTGTATTGGACTGGACTGTGCTGTGCTGTATTGAGCTGTACAGTGCTCTATTGTATTGGGCTGTACTGGACTCTATTTTATTGGGCAGTATTGGGCTCTGTTGTTTTAGGCTGTACTGTGCTCTGTTGTATTGAGCTGTACTGTGCTCTATTGTATTGAGCTGTACTGGGCTCTGTTGTATTGAGCTGTACTGGGTGGTATTGTATTGGACTGTACTATGCTCAGTTGTATTGACCTGTACTGGGCTGTATTGTATTAGACTGTACTGTGCTGTATTGTATTGGGCTGTACTTTATTCTGTTGTACTGAGCTGTACTGGGCTCTATTGTATAGGACTATACTGGGCTCTATTGTATTGGGCTATACTGGACTCTATTGTATTGAGATGTACTGGGGTGTATTGTATTGAGCTATACTGGGCTCTATTTTATTTGGCTGTACTGTGCTCTGTTGTTTTGAGCTGTACTGGGCTCTGTTGTATTGAGCTGACCTGTGCTGTTGTTATTGAGCTGTTTTGCCCAATTAAGTTCGAGAACCCGAGATATAGAGCTAAATGCACAAAAAACTTCATGTAACATTTCATTAGCGGAACAGCTCTGTGAAATTGAGCTGTACTATAGCCATTTACAACTATGGTCCAACAGTGGCATAGCTGCCTATAGGCACTGTAGGCACGTGCCTACACATTGTCCCCAGAAATCAAAAAAAATAAAAATGCCAAAAATGCAATAAAAACTGAGTAGGGTATGGTCAGCTCATACCATTTTTTGCTCAGGGTCTTTTCAGAAAAAAAAGTCGTACTTTTTTCGCTCGCGGCCTTTCGGAACCAAACACACCATGATTTTGCAAAATTTCGAAAGATTTCCAGAAAGCAAGTATTCATATTAACATATAATTATGTTATTTTGTTCTGTCCCGATGTTTTTGTTGCGAAATCTCAGATCATAAAAGCTTGAAATCGCAGGTTAAAAACATATTGTTTGCTGCTTAAAATACCGTCAGAATGCAGGATTTGCCTTCCTTCTAAAAAAATATGTTCCGCAAGAAGCATGCCCCCAGACCCCCCTAAACCCTGTGCCTACACACTGATTTAGGCACAATTATGCACTTGTCCAAGTTTGGTTGATCTAGAGCATGCAGTTCCTGAGAAACAGAGCTGAACTGAACTGAAGTGGGGTTTTAAGGCGCACCAACACATTACAGGTTATATGGCGCCTAACAGGCATGAACATGCCAGGCTCATCTTCCATGTACATCGAGATAAAATATGGAAAATGGGCCTAGAACCTTCTCACCCTGAACTGCAGAGTTGCTGCAAATTCTATCGTAAAAACTCCATTGACGCTGGAGCCACGTTTATTGTTTTTCTGCCACTGCTCTTGGTGATGTGAGCGAGATGGCACCTGAAACAATGCAGGGGTCATGATGAAGACCTTTAATGAGCATGAACAAAAAATGACAAAATGAATATGAATAGTGGGGGTCCTACCCCTCTGCATGTGACGGTGTGTTTGCAGTGGTTGTATTCTACCCCGGCAACCACACGGGGATAGAAACAGAGCTAGATGAAAAACTTTGCGCATACACCATATACCTCGCCAACGAAAAAGTAATGTATGTATGATCTTTTTATGTTGTATTTCTTCAAAAAGAAATTAATAAATATTCTATTAAAGGATTTTATTATATACTGAAAGGAAAAGGAAACACGACACGGGAATTTCCGCTATATATTGTATGTACAAAATGCTGCTGTTAATGGAATGGTACATGGCTGCGTAAGATCTTTTCTTTCGGAAAAAAGACTAAAACAACACGTTACACAGTAGATAGTATTCCTGCAAAGTTTCATTATTGACAGAGTACATGTTCGGCTCAAGCATGTGAGCAAACTTAGGATGCAAAATTTTGCAAACTCTTTACTGAACTGGCTCAATTTTCAAAGAGGAGCTTCAACATTTATGAATTTCTTGTTACAACGTGTACTGTGATTATAACGTCTACAACATCACAGTTGTGTCCTTTCTCTAACTGCAACTTTTTTTTTTTTACAAAAAATCGTGGGATTTCCTTGGCATATATATGGAATTAAGTGTGCAGTATATACAATATATAGCAGAAATGCCCGTGTCGCGTTTCCTTTTCATTATATTTAAACCTGTGTTGACCAATTAAATTTCCTGCAATGTTTTCACAAGCTGCTCATATTTCTTATCAAATAGAGGAAAGTATGCTGGTACTTTTATGACAGTTTTAATGATTATAAGTTTAAAGTGATAACTAAATATTTGATGAACATTAAACTGACCTACTCATTCAAGTAAGTCAGAAGTAAGTCACAATCAGAAGGCTAGACAAGGTGGTGTGATTTTAACTACACATGTACCAGTAGTAGGTAGAAGAAATAGAATGTAGGCTATATCATTCAATATAGTTTTTTCATTGAAATAGCAAGGTAAAATGATAATGACAATTTCAAATCATTCATTTTAATGTAGTTGTGTCGTTGAATACAAATCTATAAAAAGCATGTGCATGCATGCACTTACAAACCAGAAATGGTGTAAACTTGTAAACTTGAACCTTTACTTCTAAATATAATAATACTGGTCAATCAATAAAACTATCTGAGGCTGTTATCTTTAGTAGATTAGACAGGTTCTGGATATTAAGATATTAATGTTTGACACAGATTTGTTTTGCAGACATCTTTTCTCATTTCTTTTTTTTACAGTAGCAATGACTTTGTATGTATTTAATACCTATGTTTTATTTTGCTAATTTCATCATCTCATCAAAGCAATTTATTATTTGTTTTGAATTGTCATATGATCTTGCCAGTTAACACTTTATAGTGCAGGGTTTTTTTTGGCTGTTTTTATAGCCGAAATTCGGTCATATTCCCAATGCCAAAACATGTCTTTTTTTCCCAATTAAGAGGACAAAATTCCCAATTTAAAAAAAGTTTTTTTGTTGTTTTTAGATCACCTGAGCCGAAGGCTCAAGGTGATCTGGCTCAAGGTGATCTATTGGGATCACTCTGCGTCCGTCGTCCGTCCGTCGTTAACTTTTCTTCAAACGACTTCTCCTCAGAAACCGCTTGGCTAATTATGACTTAACTGCACATGGATGAGCCTTAGATGAATGCTTTTTAGATTTGTTTAAATTAGGTCAGCGCGAAATCTAAGATGGCCGCCATTGCCATATATGGTCGAAACCTTAAAAAATCTCCAGAACCGCAGGACAGATTTCAACAGTTTTTCTTTTAAAATGATCGCCAACGCCGAGACTATCAAGTTTGTTCAAATAAAGTCCCCGGGGTCAAAAATGGCCGTGCCCCGGGGATCCAAAGTTTTTATATTGAGATTTTGCATGTTTTTCATATAGACATATAGGAAAAAACTTTAAAAAATCTTCTTCTCTGAAACCACAAGGCACAGAGCTGTCATGTATTACATGTAGCATCAGCTTATGGTCCTCTACTAAGTTTGTTTAAATGGTGACCCTGGGGTCAAATTTGTCCCCGCCCCGAGGGGTCACAGTTTTACATAGACTTATATAGGAAAACAAAATAAAAAATCTTCTTCTCGGAACTACAAGAGCCAGAGGTTTAATGTTTTGCATTTACTATAAGCATATGATTCTTGAGCAAGTTTGTTCAAATGGTGACCCTCGGGTCACATTTGAGCCCGCCCCAAGGGTCACATGTTTTGCATAGACATGTATAGGGAAAAACTTAAAAAATCTTCTTCTCTGAAACTGCAAGAGCCAGAGGTTTAATATTTTGCATTTGCTATAAGCTTATGGTCCTCTACCATGTTTGTTCAAATGGTGACCCAGGGATCACATTTGGCCC
This sequence comes from Cyrtodaria siliqua, assembly GCA_037043455.1. Taxonomy (NCBI): domain Eukaryota; kingdom Metazoa; phylum Mollusca; class Bivalvia; order Adapedonta; family Hiatellidae; genus Cyrtodaria; species Cyrtodaria siliqua. The sequence continues at coordinate 14,006 of JAWPHD010009271.1, forward strand.
CACCCCGGGGGTCACAGTTTTACATAGGCTTGTATAGGGAAAAACTGAAAACAATCTTCTTCTCGGAACTACAAGAGCCAGAGGTTTAATGTTTTGCATTTACTATAAGCATATGATTCTTGAGCAAGTTTGTTCAAATGGTGACCCTCGGGTCACATTTGAGCCCGCCCCAAGGGTCACATGTTTTGCATAGACATGTATAGGGAAAAACTTAAAAAATCTTCTTCTCTGAAACTGCAAGAGCCAGAGGTTTAATATTTTGCATTTGCTATAAGCTTATGGTCCTCTACCATGTTTGTTCAAATGGTGACCCAGGGATCACATTTGGCCCCACCCCGGGGGTCACAGTTTTACGTAGGCTTGTATAGGGAAAAACTGAAAACAATCTTTTTCTCTGAAACCACAAGAGCCAGAGGTTTAATATTTTGCATTTACTATAAGATTAAAGTCCTTTACCAGGTTTGTTCAAATGGTGACCCTGGGGTCACATTTGGCCCTGCCCCGGTGGTCACAGATTTACATAGAGTTGTATAGGGAAAAACTTAAAAAATCTTCTTCTCTGAAACTACAAGAGCCAGAGGTTTAACATTTTGCATTTACTATAAGATTATGGTCGTTTACCAAGTTTGTTCTATTGGTGACCCTGGGGTTACATTTGGCCCCGCCCCAGGGGTCACATGTTTTACATAGACTTGTATAGGGAAAAACTTAAAAAATCTCCGAAACTGCTTGAGCCAGATGTTCAATATATTGCATTTGATATAAGCTTATAGTCCTCTACCAAGTTTGTTCAAATGATGACGCTAGGGTTACATTTGACCCAACCCCAGGGGTCACATGTTTTACATAGACTTGTATAGGGAAAAACTTAAACAATCTTCTTCTCTGAAACTGCTTGAGCCAGATGTTCAATATTTTGCATTTTCTACAAGCTTATGATCCTTTACCAAGTTTGTTCAAATGGTGACCCTGGTGTCAAATTTGGCCCCGCCCCGGGGGTCACAGTTTTACATAGACTTATATAGGAATTTTTTTAAAAATCTTCTTCTCTGAAACTACAAGAGCCAGAGGTTTAATATTTTGCAATTACTATAATCTTATGGTCCTTTACCAAGTTTGATCAAATGGTGACCCTGGGGTCATATTTGGCCCCGCCCCCGCGATCACAGTTTTACATAGACTTGTTTAGGGAAAAACTTAAAAAATCTTCTTCTCTGAAACCGCAAGGCACACAGCTCTCATATATTACATGTAGCCCTTGGGTCACATTTGGCCCAGAGATTACACCTTCATTTTGTCTTTGATCTTTACCAAACTTTGTCAGTGTCTTTATTTCAATGTTGGTAAACAACAGAGGCCACATTTCTTGAACAATCTTAACCAAACTTGCACAGATTGTATATGATCATAAGATTTCGAAGAAGTTCGATAATGGACAATTACTCAGGTGATCGATATAGGGCCATCTTGGCCCTCTTGTTTTAAGTGTGCCAATCCTATTATTGGGGTTCAAAAGCTTAAATAAATGCTTCTGTTTATCTTGGTGTACAAAAAACAGTATTAAAGATATAATTATGAAAGGAATGCTTTACTTTATTGTTTTCCGAATTTTATTAAAAATCATGCTAAAATTCCCAATTTTATGTAAAATTACGCTAAAATTCGCAATTCTAGGGGTACGGGTCATGTTACTAAAATCATGATAAAAAGCCCTGTAGAGAAACTTACATGAGGCCTAAATTAAAATATTGTTTGTTTGCAGTTTGCGACCGACCCACGGCAAATCCGCCGACCCAAACATTTTTTTTTTCTTTTTTCTTGCATGTTCTGTTAATTTTTAACTAAACCCTTTTAAAAAAAACACTCTATGGATAATACTAGTGAAGCACACGATATTTGCATGATGTCGATGGGCATACGTTTATAATAAAAATGTTTTAAAAAATATATATATATCCCTACCTACCGACCCACCCCTAAAAGCCATGGGTCGGAAACTGCAAACAAACAATTTTTTAATGGTAGCCTGAGAGCCTGCGAAATATTGAATTTATTAATCTTGTTGGATACACAGTTGTATCCAACAAGTAATAAATAGCAGGAATGTGAGAGTCTATTTTATGATATAACTCCAAAATTTCCACATAACAAAGTTATTGGATTTAGCTGCCTTATATATATATTCAGTAGAGTTTTTTCCTTTAAATAAGTGCGGTACTGAAAAAAACGATACTATATCCCAATGGCAAAAATGTATGTTTTTTCCCAATTGGAGTGAAAAAATTCCTAATCCAAAAAAAACTTTTTTTTTTAATATTTATGAGCAGAACTTTAAAACAGATGAAGGGGGTACATATACTTTTAGGGGATGGCAATGAAATACTACCAGAGAATGTTGTTTGTAAAGTATTTAATATTGATTTTGTCCGATAGTGAAAAATTCACAATTTAAAGCAAAATAAGGCAATGGGTTACTGATACCATTCCCATAAGGTGAAAAAGAGATCGCTTGATATTGTTGACGTATGGTGACCTCCTAGTGTGGTTTGCGTTTTTCCCCGTACCACACCTGAAGCAGTCGGCAAAGCATTGAAGATTTCCATAATTTGGTGTATTTAACGGTCATGGAAACTGACATGGCAATCTGATTGTACACTGAGCTGAAAGGAAAAAGAACAAGCTTCATTTGCATATTTATTAACACTAGCGTATTATATAGAGGATCTTGCATGAGTACTCATTCATTACCGAAGCTATGTGGTGTAGTGGTTAGAGTATCTGCCTCGCATTCGGGAGTCGGTGGGTTTGAGTCCCCTGACCGTGTCATACCAAAGACTTTAAAAATGGAGTAGTTACTGGTAACCATGCCTGACCAGCAAATAATGGGTAGTACTACGTCTGGTTCAATCCGGTGTCAGAAATAATGTGTCTGGATGGGGTATCAGGTACTACGGCGTTAATTTAATTTAAACAAATTTTATTCAAGTACTGAATGGGATTAGACTACGAGCGTTGTATTCCAGCGTGGCAGCACTATATCTGCTTCAAGTAGACTGTAGATAGATACATAGCACTACAAACAATCACTCACACAATAGTCCAGACATAATCCGAGGGTCAAACGGGGGGATTATTCCCGGGGTCTCATATGTAGAGGGACTTTACAACCTTAGAAAATCATCTCATTGTCTTACTCATTCATTATTGAATTTATTAAACTATAATATTGCAGGCTCTTGCTGAGCATTTATATCATTTTTGCTAACGAGTTTAGTAATGAATGAGAACAATGTTAGATTCTAATTTTTCACATAACTCACATATCGACTTTTATTGCATTTTGCCTGTCGCTATAAAACACGCGATACTGACATAAACCGTGGGAATTGGATCATAGTCATTATCTTTTTTTTTTTGACAGCACATACTAGGCTTATTTGCATACTTGTCTATAACTAGTGGGATATATCGAAAATAGGTGTTATTCCACTCCCACACTGTAGAGTTTTGTGATAAATTAAAGATATTTATGTCATTGACTTTATTACATCCACACAGCAAAGACCAGGAGTTATTACAAAACTATTGTTCACATTATATAGTCTTGCATTCACCCATCAAAATGGGTAATCCAACACTTCACAATTGCTTCACAAGTCAGTTAATCCCAGAATAGGGCAAGTAGATGAGGAGCCATTTACCCACAGATGTTCAGAGGAATAACCCAAATTGTGTAGATTAGATACTTCTGCTTGTATTGGAATCTCCAAGGTCAAGAGGTGAATTAAGGTGGTATGGAGTCCATTACTTAGGTTAGATTTCACACAATGTGAGACTGACACATGCAGTCACAACTTCTTTGCTTTTCTAATAAATCTATCAACAGTAGCATAGCTCCCAAGCAGCAAAGTCTGCAGTTGTCAGACAAATCATCCTCTGTGTGCTGAGGGGTCACCATATTGATAATACATGTGCAGGGGCACAGCTAGGGACTTTAAAATGTGTACGCAAACAGTCTAGACCATCTGTGGTGCAATCTGGAGGCATTTCTGTAACAAAATTCAGCTGTTTTTGTCTCTGAATTTTATTTTAAAAAGTGAGCTAAATGAAGAAGTTACCTGACCCCATCTAGCTCTTGTTTTTATTGCGTTTTTGGACTTCTAATTTTTTCAGTAGGTAAGTCTTGTTCAATATTTGGGACTGCATACTTTGCATACAGGTACGTGTCTGATGTGTACTTTTAAAGAGACTAGAAACAATCAGGAAAAATAATTGTAGGTGTCTACATATTCAAACATAAATATATAAATGAACCGTGTGCTTCAATTTTAATGAATATTATGGTGGACTTGAAATCCAGAGGATCCTGGTTCAAGACTTGCCGGTGGATGTGATTTTCGTCAGTGTTTTCTTGGGGAAACACCCTCCAAGGTAGCCTTGTCTGTTTTCCAATGCATCCTTCCCCTCTCTCTGGAGTGGCCCTAAATAATCTATAGTGTGTTGATGAGCCATTCAACCAAATTCAATACTCAATTTCAAATCATAGATGTACATGCATTAAATCGGGCCTCGCGTTCCTCAATTTAATAATTGTTTATGAAAACAGTTTGGTCTGGAATAGTCAGAGGCTTGTCAAGTGACTCAGTATATATCATACGTTTTAATTATATATTACAAAAGCCTTAATTTTCGGTAAATAAGCCTTTTCCCAAACACATCTTAATGTCCTTGACCTTCACGTATCGTTCTCTCGTGGAAACCTAAGTATCACCTGGTTTGATAAAATTAATTTTGAGCTTTATGGCTTTAATAATTTACTTCTAACGAACAATATGTGGTTTACCACAGCGGAATTGGAAGTAATATACTGAAAGGAAAAAGAAACGCATAATCAAAAAATTGCCTAGACACTATTATAAACGTCTAATTCCACGTAATATTCCAAATATATCTCAACGTGTTTTGTACCAAAAGGGGCTACAACTAAGTACAGAAAGGACAACTCTGTCATGTAGTTGACCTTTTAATCAAAGTATACTTTGTTACACGAAATTCATAAATGTTGAAGTTTCACTTGAAAAAGTCAAGATATTTCAGTATTGTGTTTAATGTTAAGAGATTGTAACGTTTGAAGCCTAAGTTTGCTCACCTGCTTGAGCCAAATGCGCATTCTGTCGATAATGAAACTTTAAAGGGTAACCATTGGTGTGTTCGGTGCTGTTTAAACCTTCTTTCCGAAAGGAGAGTATGTATACATCAATAAAAACGTTTAGATCATAAAACATCTTCCATATCACTACCAATACCTTTAGTCATAGCCTTTCAATTGTTATCCAATTTTAGCATCTCCTGTTACATGACATTTTCAGGTTTTAACAATGCTTTTTTAATGTTCATGTCATTCTAGAGCAGTATGGGTGGGTGGTTAACTAACCAGAAGAATGTTTTATATCTGTTCTATAAGTGTTGCACCATTCATAAATGTTTCAGAGATAGGAAAGAAGATAATTCTTTGTCTGGCTTGCTGTTTTAATGAAGCTTGCAATGAAAGTCATTAAGAAACTACCCAACATGCACCAGCTGATGGAAGCTATTGTTCCGAGAGGAAATGTACATGCACATGTGTTTTGTTTCATTCAGATATTGCTTTTTCTGAATGCATGCAAAGAAATATGCAAGTTTGACATATTGACAGTGGCATGCAGTTGTTAGCGGTTGACGCATGGCAGCATTCTTCTATCGGGGTTTTATGACAGCCTTGTCCATGTCCCTGATGGTTCTATACAACTCAAAAGTTTTAATGTCAAAATTCATTCTGAGTATGGAGGCCTTTAATTCATTGATGCATCAAAATATAAATGGATTGACTGGCCATGCACTTCAGTTTACATTCATCACTTGCACTAGTTTGACTGGCCACAGTCTTGATTTTTTTTCACTTGTCACTTTCACTTGTTAGCTCTACTGGCCGAAGGCCAGCAGAGCTTATGGGATGCCGAGTTGTCCGTCCGTCCGTCCGTCCGTCCGTCGTTAACCTTTGTCTCGTTAAGACGATAGGGCCTTCATTTTTCATTCGATCTTAACCAAACTTTAACAGGTTGTTAATATCAATAAAAGCTCAGATGAGTTCGAAAACCAGCCAGATCGGACAAGTAACAACGGAGTTATGGCCCTTGATTTAGTTAAAAATGCTATATTGCTATATTTTGCCTCGTTAAGACGATAGGGCCTTCATTTTTCATCCTGTCTTTACCAAACTTTACCACATTGTTAATATCAATGAAAGCTCGGACAAATTCGAAAACCAGCCAAATCGGACCAGTAAGAGCGGAGTTATGGTCCTTGATTTAGTTAAAAACGCTATATTGCTATATTTTGCCTCGTTAAGACGATAGGGCCTTTGTTTTTCATCCTATCTTTACCAAGCTTTATCACATTGTTAATATCAATGAAAGCTTGGACAAGTTCGAAAACCAGCCATATCGGAGTAACGAGTAACAGCGGATTTATGGCCCTGGATTTAGTTAAAAATGCTATATTTTGCCACGTTAATACGATAGGGGCTTCATTGTTCATCTGATCTTTACCAAACTTTATCAGATTGTTAGTGTCGTTGAAAGCTCGAACATGTTTGAAAACCAGCCATATCGGACCAGTAAGAGCGGAGTTATGGCCCTTGATTATGGAAAAATTATATATTTTGCCTCGTTAAGACGATAGGGGCTTCATTGTTCATCCGATCTTTACCAAACACTATCAGATTGTTAATATCAATGAAAGCTCGGACAAGTTCGAAAAATAGCCATATCGGACTAGTAACAGCAGAGTTATGACCCTTTATTTAGTTAAAAATTATATATTTTGCCTCGTTAAGACGATAGGGGCTTCATTGTTCCGATCCTTACCAAACTTTATCAGATTGTTAATATCAATGAAAGCTTGGACAAGTTTGAAAACCATTCATATCGGACCAGTATCAGCGGAGTTATGGTCCTTGATTTAGTTCAAAATGCTATATATTTTATTTTTTTCTATTTTTTTTTTCCTTTATATTTTTTTTTATTGATTTTTTTTTTTTATAATTTTTTTTTTGATATTTTTGATTTTTATTGTCTCTACTGGCCATGTTCGAAAACCAGCCAGATCGGACAAGTAATGGCGGAGTTTTAGCTCTTGATTTAGTTAAAAATGCTATATTTTGCCTCTTTAAGATGATAGTCACTCGCTTCATTGATGTTATAAGAGCCATATAAGCAAGTAGAGCATTCACAGGCCCTCTTGGGCCTCTTGTTCTTGCTTCTCTTCCTTTTCTTCAACTGTTAGACTTACCATCGAAAATCTGTGTGGATATTATGACCAGCAAAAAGAGGTGTGCATATATACTGTCATCGTTGGAATTCAACAATTATTTTAATGCGACATCTTGTAATGTTTTTCACGAGTGTCCTATTCTCACAAAACTGCAAGACATCATAGCTTAGCTCTACAGTGGACATAATCACCAGCAAGTAGCTGTATATATATCTTCTGTGTTTTTGTTTTTGACATTTCTGACAGAGTTGTGGACCCTTTTATACTTTTAAATCACAGTTTCTTGCATCTCTTATTCTTTTACACCTAAAAGGACTAGTCTCTCCAACTTTATGTATCTGATCACCAGCATGTAGAGGTGTGCAGGAGTTATAATGTATCTGATCACCAGCATGTAGAGGTGTGCTGGAGTTATTATGTATCTGATCACCAGCATGTAGAGGTGTGCAGGAGTTATTATGTATCTGATCAGCAGCATGTAGAGGTGTGCAGGAGTTAAAATGTATCTGATCACCAGCATGTAGAGGTGTGCAGGAGTTATTATGTATCTGATCACCAGCATGTAGAGGTGTGCAGGAGTTATGTATCTGATCACCAGCTTGTAGAGGTGTGCAGGAGTTATTATGTATCTTATCACCAGCTTGTAGAGGTGTGCAGGAGTTATTATGTATCTGATCACCAGCATGTAGAGGTGTGCAGGAGTTATTATGTATCTGATCACCAACATGTAGAGGTGTGCAGGAGTTATTATGTATCTGATCACCAGCATGTAGAGGTGTGCAGGAGTTAGTATGTATCTGATCACCAGCATGTAGAGGTGTGCAGGAGTTATTATGTATCTGATCACCAGCATGTAGAGGTGTGCAGGAGTTATTATGTATCTGATCACCAGCATGTAGAGGTGTGCAGGAGTTATTATGTATCTGATCACCAGCATGTAGAGGTGTGCAGGAGTTATTATGTATCTGATCACCAGCATGTAGAGGTGTGCAGGAGTTATAATGTATCTGATCACCAGCATGTAGAGGTGTGCAGGAGTTATAATGTATCTGATCACCAGCATGTAGAGGTGTGCAGGAGTTATTATGTATCTGATCACCAGCATGTAGAGGTGTGCAGGAGTTATTATGTATCTGATCACCAGCATGTAGAGGTGTGCAGGAGTTATTATGTATCTGATCACC
>JAWPHD010009271.1:27500-105692 GCA_037043455.1 Cyrtodaria siliqua
ATCCTAGCAAAATGTCAGGTCGGCCAGAAATTCAAGATGGCCGCCATGGCTAAAAATAGATTTTCAAAATACAAGTTTGTAACGACTACTTTTTGAAAACTATAAGTGATATTGATATGGGACTTTTTCTAAAATGATCAGCATGACATGATGTTGGTCCTTGTCAAAAATCGTTTTGATTCGATGTTAAACATGGCTGTCAGCGGCCATCTTTGTTTACATAGAGTTATATAATGAAAACTTGTAGCGACTACTCCACTGAAACTACTTGACGGATTTTCATGAAACTTCACAGGAATGTTGCTCTTGATGTCTAATTGATCTTAGCAAAATTTCAGATCGGCCAGAAATTCAAGATGGCCACCACAGCTAAAAATAGATTTAAAAAAAAAAAGTTTGTAGCGACTACTTCTTGAAAACTATAAGGGATATTGATATGGGTCTTTTTCTAAAATGATCGGCAATGACATGGTAGTTATTCTAGTCGAACATTATTTTGATTCGACGTTAAACATGGCTGCCAGTGGCCATCTTTGTTTATATAGAGTTATATAATGAAAACTTGTAGCGACTACTCCTCTGAAACTACTTGACGGATTTTCATGAAACTTCACACGAATGTTGCTCTTGATGTCTAATTGATCTTAGCAAAATTTCAGGTCGGCCGGAAATTCAAGGTGGCCGCCACGGCTAAAAATAGATTTTCAAAAACAAGTTTGTAGCGACTACTTCCTGAAATCAAAATCAATCAGTAGAGCTTCAAGGTCATTGACCTCTTGTTAGCTCTACTGATCAGAGATCAGCAGAGCTTATGCCGTGGTGCGGCGTCCGTCGTCCGTCTGTCTGTCTGTCCGTCCGTCTGTCTGTCCGTAAACTTTTATTTGTAGCGACAACTCCTCTGAAACTACTGGATATGGATATTCATGAAACTTTACAGAAATGTTGCCCATAAAATCTAGTTGATCCTAGCAAAAATTCATGTTGATGTGAAATCCAAGATGGCCGCCAAAGCTAAAAATAGAGTTTTAAAATACAAGTTTGTAGCGACTACTTCTTGAAAACTATAAGTGATATTGATATGGGACTTTTTCTAAAATGATCAGCATGACATGATGTTGATCTTTGTCAAAAATCGTTTTGATTCAACGTTAAACATGGCTGCCAGCGGCCATCTTTGTTTACATAGAGTTATATAGTAAAAACTTGTAGCGACTACTCCTCTGAAACTACTTGACGGATTTTCATAAAACTTCACAGGAATGTTGCTCTTAATGTCTAATTGATCCTAGCAAAATTTGAGGTCGGCCGGAAATTCAAGATGGCCGCCACGGTTAAAAATAGATTTTCAAAAAACAAGTCTGTAGCGACTACTTCCTGAAATCAAAATCAATCAGTAGAGCTTCAAGGTCATTGACCTCTTGTTTAAAAATGCAACTTGTCCAAGTTTAGGGTAGGAGGGTCAGAAAGCCTTAAAAAAAGAAAAGACTAAGCTTAGTGTACCATCAAAACAGTGTACCATAGTGTACCATCATTACAGTCTAATATAGGTATTTATTACATTTCTATGGGTGAAATATTGGGATTTCTCAGTGAATTAAATTGAATGTTGTTGAACGGCTCATCAACACAGTATAGGTTATTTAGAGCCACCCCAGAGCGAGGGAAAGGATACATAGGTATCCGGGAACCATGCCCTACTCTTATTATCGAATAGATTCCTATGGTTCTTTAACGTGCTCGGAGGATAGACTGATACACGGGACCGCCCGGTTTATGTCCCCATCCGACGGACGGTGCAAAGGGAAAGTGTCTTGCCCAAGATCACACCGACGAAACTCATTGGCACCACTGAGGGATTGTAATCTGCCGCACTACCCACTGTGCCACGCTAGCCCTGGGATTTCTCAGTGAAAGAATATTCATAATCGCTGAAAATTAATAACTAACTTTGAACACAAAAATAACTAACTGTGATGTTAAGTCATGACGTCAATAAAGTATTACTGGTGTTGACATCATCTGCCATTAAACTTCGGTAAAGCAGTTTTGGTTAAACTCATACATAAACTGATTAAAAATGTAATAAACAGATTATTTAATTACTGGGTTTGATTACAGGGAAATCCTTCATTCGATGTTAGGCGTGTTTTGTATAATCAATCCCAGCAGTTAAATAATCTCTATATATTTGTATTATTGTGATTTCATTAATTGATCTATCTGCCATTGATTCCAGACCACTGCCGGGGACCTAAGAATGTCATGTTATATTATTACGTGGTCCGAGTTTTAACTTTCATACCCCATCCAACCCCTTCTCCAAGAAGAGAAAACGGGGTTGGCTAGGATATGAAATAAAATCATAATTTCAGCTTAAACAGTTTCCATATTGTAAAATTAAAACATTTAATATGTAACTTTAAACAGGTTATTGTTATTGCATTTTTGCAATAAAAAATGTTTGTAAACATGTTTTATTGTCAAAATATCCGTTATGAAATCCTGCAATATAGGCTTTCGCATCGCTTAATGGAATTTAAAGGCGGGACCACGTAATGTAAATGAATATTCTAATACACCCGCACTATATAGCCTAGTTTAAAATATCTCGTTATATTGAACGATATATCACTGTATTTTTTGCAACGTTAGGAGAATAAGCATTGCACATTCCGCATTCCGCATTGTAACATATGCAACGTTAGGAGAGCAAGCAAAACAATGCGAAAGATTTCAGATGTGTGCGTTATTTTCACATTTTAGGGGTATTAGAATACAATAGAACATCGTTTACGGTGAATTATCTATAATATATCACGGTTTGTCGTTCAATTGACATAATTCACAGTAAACGATGTTCTATTTCTTAATTATATAAAATCAATATACAGATCATATAAATAAATAGAATAACACACTACAGCACTTGTAAGATACAATTTTATCCTTTTAATTAAAAAAAAGTTCTGAATGCCAGAAGAGTCCATTGTGACATGATAAAGAACATTAGATTTATTCCGAAACTCTCCTACAGAGAGGGTTACCGGTTTTGTAATGAAGGTACAAACATGACTGCACTATTTGAAACTTTCAATGAAAATAAGGTACAGACTGCTGATTTGATAGAAAATATGAAGACAAAATGTATGACAGGGGAAAACTTAATAGTGGTAACAAATCCCCAGATATGTAGGACTTCGATATGGAGGATCGATGTTTGTATCTTCATCATTTGATTTGATTGACGAGAGTCCAGATTGGGACTATTACTAGAAGCACTTTAATTTAATGTGTGTGCTCCTTTCCAACATGAGAACACTGCGACTGTAATCCATTAGTATATCAGTGTCTGGCAAACTTGAGTTGAAATTAATTGAATTTAAACACTTTGATATAACTCTTCCGACATTCCAACATACACTTTAATCCCCGGTATGTAGGATGCGATATGGAGGAGCGATGTTTGTACCTACATCATTTGATTTGATTGACGAGAGTTTCAGATTGGGACTATTACTTGAAGCACTTTTAATTTAATGTGTGTGCTCCATTCCAGCATGAGAACACTGCGACTGTAATCCATTAGCATATCAGTGTCTGGCAAACTTGAGTTGAAATTAATTGAATTTAAGCACTTTGATATAATTGTTGTTCACCATTCCAACATACACTTTATCCTCCTGTCACAGTAAGTGATGGAGTCTGGTCCAGACAATCCATATTCCTGCCCCTGCAGTACTTGGCCGTTGGTAAATCACCAGTTATCACATGGACAGTATTGGATATCCAATCACAGACAAGCACTGACCCGTCCTTGTACACAGCCACTCCTGTTGGTGATGAGAGATAATCATCCCTGTAGATAGCCTTCACCTTGCCATCCAAGGTCAAACAGGTCACCGTCTTTTTAAAATAATCGGACACATACATCAGTGTTTTGTCCCTGACTTATGGCTATGTACAATGACCATTTAAACAGTCCTACTCCATTGCCATCTTTCTCTATTATTCTCAGTACAGTACCCTCCATATTTATTACTTCAACTTTGCCTGGGTGGGTAAATGTTACAATGAGTGTTCCATCAATATGCACTATACCAAAGCATGGACCATTAACCTTTATCTCTCCAACCTTGGACAACCTGTTAGAAACTGATAAAATCTGAATTTGTTTAATAAATGGAAGTGTAACAGCCACTCTTCCATTATCAATAATTGTTATATCCCATGGCTGAGATGGCATTACTAGTTCAGATATGATCTTATTCTGCCTCATGTCCACCATTTTTAATTTTTCATTTTCAAAATCAACAATGACAAGTTGACTGTTTGGTAAAACAACAATATCTGATATCCGGCAGTTTTTACTGTCGGTCGGTGTTTTAACGTTGATCTTACCATTGTCCACGAGATTATACTCTTTATTGATGTTTTCATTCATTTGATAGAAAACTATGACAATAATTAAGACAAAATTCAAATACTTCTTGCTATTCATACATAAGGCTGCACAGAAAACAATGACTATAATAAAGACAAAAAACACCACCAGATTATACTCCTTAGTGTAATGATTGGTAGGGGATCCCATGTTGTGATCTATTGTCTCTTCACTTCCCTCAAAATTCTGTTCAGTTGATGATTCTTGTTTGAATTTGTCATTTGCTATCTGGTGATCTTCTGTAGATTCATTTGCAGTTGGTGATTCCACGTTAGTCTTTTCATAAGCCTTCTGAAGATCTTCCGTAGACTGGTTTTCGGTTGGTGATTCCACGTTAGTCTTTTCATAAGCCTTCTGATGATCTTCCGTAGACTGGTTTTCAGTTGGTGATTCCACCTTAGTCTTTTCATAAGCCTTCTGATGTACTTCCTTTGTTTGTTTTTCGGTTGGTGATTCCACGTTAATCTTTTCATAAGCCTTCTGAAGATCTTCCGTAGACTGGTTTTCGGTTGGTGATTCCACGTTAGTCTTTTCATAAGCCTTCTGATGATCTTCCGTAGACTGGTTTTCAATTGGTGATTCCACCTTAGTCTTTTCATAAGCCTTCTGATATACTTCCTTTGACTGGTTTTCGGTTGGTGATTCCACGTTAGTCTTTTCATAAGCCTTCTGAAGATTTTCCGTAGACTGATTTGTGGTTGGTGATTCCACGTTAGTCTTGCCATAAACCTTTTGATGATCTTCCATAGACTGGTTTTCAGATGGTGATTCCACGTTAGTCTTTTCATTAGCCATCTTGTCATCTTCCTCAAACTGTTGCTCAGTAGGTGATTCCAAGTTCATCTTTTCATTAGATGCCAGAGTATTGCGCAGCAGAAAAATACCAAATATTGCACAGAAAACAAAAATGAAAAGAGACAGAAAACAAAATTGTGTTGTTATCCATTTTCCATTCTTGTTTATTTGTTTAGCAGTACTTTTTGTTTGTTTATCTTCACCACATTCCTTGAATTGTCCCAGGGTCTTCACATTGCCTAGCATAACTTGCAGCTGCTTGTTTCGTTGGAATTGGTACTTTTCTATCTTGTTGTCAGTCTCCATTTCATTCACGTTTTTCTCCATTTCTTTCACTTCATCCTTTGCTTTTTCCATTGCAGAAAACAATTTTCCATTTTGTTTTCTTCGATGTAAGTTACTGAGGTCAGATGTCAGTGTTTGAATTTCAGTATTGAAAGAGACACATTTATCAGAAACAGAGCTCATCTTTTGCTTATTTTCATCTTTGCACATACCTGCCTCATTCTTTATATCATTGTCGAGTTTATCAAAGAAATTAAAGATTTCTGTCCTAAATTGTTGTATATTTTCTGCTGCAGCGGAATCATAGATTTCAATATTGGCTTCATTTTGTTTAGTTGTTTTGATATTGTTGTCCACTTGGTCTTGAAGATGGTTTAGTTTCTTTTCTAAATCTTCATACTCTTGTTCAATGAAGCTTATACCATCGCATCTTCTGTGGTCTGTTGCTATGCAGGTGCCACACCCAAATTGGTCATGTGACCTACAGAAAAACCTTATGCGCTCACCTTCATGGTGCAGACATTTGTCACTTGCTGCTATCTGAGGCTTGATTTTAGGCATCGTTGTCTCGTCTTGCAGAATATGATTTCTGGATGGTTTGGCCTTAAGATGAGCCTTGTAACATTTACCACATAAATAGTCCTGGCAGTCACTACAGAATCCATGAGGAGGTAGATAGTGTCCATCTTCACTACACGGCTCACAGAATAATTCTGGTATTTCTTCTGAACCAGCAGTTTTAGGCATACTTAGTATGTTAGTTTTCCTTTCCTGATCAGACATTATTGCAAGAGCTTTTTATTAAATCCATAGACAGTTTACACTTATTTGTAAAACACAAACCGTTCATCTCAGCTGGAGCACTAAGTACTGTAAATAAATTGTATGCATGATTACAATTGTCAAGGGTGGATCCAGATTTCATCTTAGCGGCAGTGGTACCTTTTTTTGAAAAGCTAACTAATATACTACTCAAAATTTGCTAAGGATCACTTTTATTCTTCCATATAATTTTATTAAAAATTAATTCACAATAACAATATTAATTTCATTGATACTTCAACAATTCCACAATTTGAATCAAGTCATGAGATCACTTGAACATACACTGCCCTAAATATTTATTTCAGCAAGAAATTTAGACAGCAAAAGAGTGATCCTTAGCAAATTTTGAGTAGTATAAACATTCTTTTAATTATTTCCACTTTGAACTGTTCTGATCATTACAAAATCGTCTGTCTGTCTGTCTGTCTGTATTTTAGCATTTGTTCACAGTTAGCACTACTTCCCACTGGAAATACTCGGTGGGAAGAATTTGATTGAACTCATAGAACATTCTTTATAATATATGGTTTAGCTTATCTGAAATTAAACTTGCTGCAAAATCAATGTAGCCTCCATATATCAATCCCACCACCCCAACCATATTGCTTCCAAGATGGTCACCAGTGATCATGCATCATATTTTATGGAACAGTTTTACCCTCTGTTTAAAGAGAGAATTAACTCATAATTTCCAAATTCAGGGGACTTGAACCATTTGTAAGGACAAAATACGGAACATTATCTAGGTCTGCCCCTTGCCGTTGTGTTATCAGCTGTGTGAAGATAGTCAGTGTTTATATATCAGTAGGAACGCCAGCCCTATGGCGTAGGAACATTTATCAAACAAGGTCACGTGATAAAATCGATAACAAAATGACATTATTGGGAAAATCTTCACTGGTCAGATTTATACACCTCTTATCTATAAACTGTGATTATGACAAAACACAATCATAGATCGTTGTTAAAGTAATAATATTCACAAACTACATTGGTCGAACATAATTGGTGTACACTTCGTGTAATTCCCATTAATAGTTAAAGATATTTTTCAAAGGGATGAATTTAGATTGCCAACAATGCGCTTTTAAATCAAACTCGATTTATTTCGTCATTTTAGAATCGAAAATAAAAACAAATGCATGTACGCATAGATAGATCTTTCCTCTGTCCATATGCAAAATTTTAATGAAATCGGAGACAAGTACTTTTTTTCCCCAAAATTAACAAACATGACCCACGGACTCAAAGACGGCATAATGCATATACATTTACAGACGCGACTGGGTACACAAGAAATGAAATAATTCCATTATTTCAATACATATATTTCAAATGTATGTATCCATGCATTCCAGATTAAATTTCTGATCTATACATGCTTTTGGTTTATGCCGGAGTGCTCAGAATAGGTTTTAACAAACCAAATTGCAACGGTACGTCGGGAAAGGAAATGAGGATGGTGAAAATATATGTTGCAGCGCTAATTTTCTGAATCCGAAAAAATTGCAAAAAAATGAAGTTTTAACAGCGAGAATGAATTTTTTTTCATGAAAGTGTTCATTGACATGTCGACTATTAAAAACTAAAATTTAAAGTCAATCAGAAAAAAGTACTTTTTTTTCCCAAAATTAACAAAGTACACCGTGTTCGCTAAAATAAGAACAATCGCCCTTCGAAGTTAATTTACACGCGGGATATAAAACCATGAAATTGTGAAATCCTTTTTAAGAGATATATTGATTTCAACATTGTTCTGTATTTAATAAATTATGAGAGTAGAATGTTCAGAGTTTTTTCTCAAGGACAACATTACGGTAGTATCCCTGCAACCCCGCCCCTCATCCCACCCCCCACCACCCTCCATACCGTATTGATTAAGTTGTATATAGCTGCGAATGCGCAGTTTTAATCAAATTCGATTTATTTCATCATTTTAGAAGCGAGATAAAAAAACAAAAGCATGTACGCGTAAATACATCTTTCCTCTGTAGATATGTAGAATATAAAAAAATCGGAGGCAAGTACTTTTTTCCCCCGAAAATTAACCGTACACCGTAATCGCTTAAATACGCCGAATCGACGTTCCAAATCGATGTTCCTAATTGATGTTCGCACGGAATAAAATTGTGGAATTATGAATTCATTTATAAAGATATATTGATTTCAGCGTTGTTCAGTAGTTGTTATATTATTGATGTAGTATTTTCACAGTATTTATCAGAGCAACATTACGGTAGTATCCCTCCAACCCCGTTGGCTTCCCCCCTCCAACCCGTACACACAATACGTTGTGTATTGCTGAGAATGCGCCTTTTATTCAAATCGATTTATTTCGTCATTTTAGAAGCGAGAATAAAAACAAAATCATATAGATACATCTCTCCTCTGTATATATGTAGAATTTCAATAAACATTGACAAGTACTAATTAAGTAACAGGACCGTCCGACCCAAAGACGGCAACATTCATATTCATTAAGGAAAGACGACTGGCTACAGAAACAATTAAATAATTTCGTTATGTAAACACATATATTTAAAATGTATGTGTCCATGTATTTTACACTAAATTTTTGATCTATACATGCTTTGGGTCTATGTCAGAGTGGCCAATTTATTTTAACAAACAATGTTGCAACGGTATATTGGAAAATGAAATCATGATGGCGGCAACATACGTTGCAGAGTTAATTTTCGAAATCAGAAAAAGATAAACTAATATTAGTTTAACAGGCAGAAAGAAGTATATTCTTTTAACTGTTCGTTTAAAACTGAGGGGGCGACTCGAGTTTTAAACAAAGCAAGATTGGCATGTGTCCCTTTAACCAAGTAAACAGACATGCTACTGTCAGTAACAAACACGATTATGTGTAGACTCGAAGATTTCATAACATAAACATGTGGACATGACATTGTGTCAATGGAGCACTTGCCAGATTTGTGATGTTGTGAAACACTGTACGCGTGAATCCAAAAAGTGCGGGTCGTTTATATTTATAGGGCATATATAGTTATATATATATATATTTATATATATTATTCTTTTATATTTATATGGTCGCAGAACGCAGTCACTACTATATTGAAAGTAAATACTGAATATACATGTGAGGTGCGTTACGATCTGTAGTATTTGAAAACAGACATATTAAACATTTCCCTGAACATATATAACGATGATAAATACTATATTCATGGAATTATTTTTTCCTTTGAAAATTTGAATACGTCTGTTTTCATCTAATAGCATGTTTTGTTTGTTTTAATGCATATATTTTTTAATTTATGATTTAAAAAAAAAATGGATGATCGGAATATGTCTTACACACTGTTGAATCCTGTAAATTAAAAACAAGTGGTTTAGTTCACAGGCGACAGTATCGGTGAACAAAACCACTTGTTTTACCGGATTCAACATTGTGCAAGAAAATATTCATATATTATACCATTAATATTATAACATGTGTGTTGTAACATATGCTTATCCTTGGATAGTGGATGTCTGCAGGGAACTTGACCTTTTACCTAAAAATCAAACGATCATCCTCTTTCCACTGTCCACCAATGAAGTTTCATGAAATGTGCTTTAGGTAAGAGGAAAAACTGTGTGGGCAATACTTTTCATTTTCCGTTCATGGTAACGGACCTTTCAACTACTGAATTAAAAATAAACATGGATTATCATTTCACCAAAGGCAGTCCAGGTATGAAGTTTTATAAGTATGAAGTTTTATGAAATTAGCTTCAGAGAAAGTAATAAAGAGTTTGATTGCGTACACGATTTTTCATGATCAAGTCACTGTGACATTGACCTCAGATTTACTGACCTCAATATTAATAGGGATCATACTCTGACCAAAGGCAGTCAACCCATGACGTTTGAATATATTTCATGATCGTTTCATGGTGATATTAACCTTGACCTATTAACCTCAAAATCATTAAACGGCGCAGTAGTCTTATCACAGGCAGTCAACCCATGACGTTTCAAGAGACTTCCTTCAGGAAAAGAGAAGTTACAGTGCGGACAATGCGTTTCATTATCCTGTCAGTGACCTTGACCGTTGACCCACTTAAAATCAAAAGGATCACCCTCTCGCCACAGGCAATCCATCCATTAAGTTTCATGAGATTTGCTTTAGGGAAAGTGGACTTAAGTTTACAACATTTTACATTATCATGTCACGGTGACAATGACCTTTGACCTAATGACCTCAAAATCAAAAGGCATCATTCTCTCACCAAATGCACTCAAACCATGAATTTTTCTTCTGGGGAAGTGGACAGTGCAGACAAGGTTTTTCATAATCATTATTGGGTCACGGCGCCCTTGACCTTCAATATTTGATATGCACATACTGATGCTTCGTACAAAGTTTCGTCAAAATCCAACAAGTAGCGCAGACAAGATTTGTGACGGACAAACGGAAAGGCCAAATATAATCTGTCTCACCTACCACTTTGTGGTGGAAGACATAATTATAAAGACAATATGTTAGTTCATATGTATACTTTATTAAGCAAATAATTGAGCGAACATAAACTTCAGCATTGACTCTAGCCAGTGGTGTTCATGGAGTCTTCTTCCACATGACGTGCAGACTGAAAGAAAAGAAAGACATAGAATAAAAAGTTAATATAAGTCGAGCAGAGTATTCAATTTGAATCAGGTGTTGCGAGGGGGAGCTAGGGCATGTTTAGGGAAATGGGACAGTTTACAATTTAATTATTGTTTAACGCCTCATCAACACGTTGTTTAGGTTATTTCGAGCCGCCCCAAAGATAGGAGGAAAGATACATAGGCATCCAGGAACCCTGCCCTACGCTTACTACCGATTAGATACCTATGGTTCTTTAACGTGCTTGGAGGACAGACTCTGATACACAGGACCATCCGGTTTACGTTCCCATCAGACGAACGGGGCTAGCAGGACACATCGAAGTAACCCAGTGGCACCAGTAAGAATTGAATCCGTGTTCACTGGATTCAACTGTTCAAAGCCGATATGCTATAAACGTCCCTTGACCAAAACTGAGTAAATGGCACATCAAGTAAAGGGTCAATACATATTATATTGTGTATCATACGAGTATATGATTGAACTGACATGATTATAGAACAATTTTAATGTATTTTTCACCCAACAGTACAGCAAGAATCTATTATAAGGAAAGTTAAATCTGACAGAGGGTGCAATGCTCTATAAAAAAGGATAAAAATATCGGACAGGGAAAGCAGCATTCAAGGACGACAGTCAACCACAAAACACAAAAACAAACACGCAAACAGACAAACGAAAAGACAAAAGTAATTAAAAATGCAAACGACATCACAAACACAAAAGGGTTGACAATAGGGCTACCGCCTTGGAACGGTCAGTGGCAAAGTAGGCCACTGGGGGTTTAAACCGGTTCTAGGGTGCACCAAACCTCACACTAACCCTACCGTCATCCCATTAAAACAGCCATTTATAAGCCATTTTCACTAGAAGGGGAATAAAATACAAGTCTTGCCAAAAATCTAAAATTGTTAAATTGTACACGTTTTGTTCATAGGATATTTTACTTTAATGACTTAGTAAGGTCATTTTACATGGGGAGAAAACATTAATATACAACTATTTATTTTCTCTCTCAAAACCTGGTGATGCCGCTAGTTCTAGAAATAAAACATGATTAAATAGGGCAGTTGAGAAGACACTTTTGTAGATGTGTGGTCTGTTCTGATGTGAAAATGTGTAAAACAGACAGTCTGTAAAACAGACACAAGATTGGAAATTTACTCTGTGTCCCTTTAATAAATTGGGGACCCATCACATAGACCATAATCATATTGTAATTAGTTGATGTTAAAGAGACACACGGCAGTCTTAAAGTATTTATCAAGCTTTAACATTAGCATCTCCATTTGTTAACCTGGTAACATTTTAAATTTAAACCTGTTTGCATTAAAAGTTAAATAAAAGTGTTTCATTTTGTCTTCGTTATTCTATCAAATACTTAAATATATTACAGGTGCACTATTATCAACAGTAAGTAATGTGTAAAACAATTTCTTCTGAACTATTCTAATAAATAATATTAATGATGCACAAATGCAAACTATGCAGAAAAATTAAGAGAACTCCAGAAGTTTTAAACAAATAAAGACTGCCTATTGTCCCTTTAACACAACTTGTTTTCGCATGTATCCAGTACATGTAGTTTACACGAGCTCATATGACAATCACGCTGCATTATCACTGAAAACATTTACTCTAACTTTGAACAGCACCGTGCAAGCATAACACAAGCTCCATTTAAAGAACTACACAAGTGCAAACAATTTTTAAAAAGGCTCTCACCTCCATATGATCCAATGGCATTTAATACGGCTTGACATTCTGAAGTCGTCAGTATCATTTAACTTAGAGCTGCTCAAGGGCACGATTCACATTTGAGGCCTGTCTGAAAACAACATCAATCCAATGTCAATGATCAAACAGACATAGTTTATCCTTTGTTATACATAATGTAACTTATTTAAAAAAGAAAAGATAAAAGAAGAACTAAATTGAATAAAGCATGAATACTACTTGTGCTCAATAACACGGTTAATGTAATAAAAACATCTCTCATCATTCATTATACTTGTAAAATATAATGTAGCCTAACTGGAGATCCATTAAAAACATTGTTCCACTTCCAGCCCATGGAATAGTCATTTCTTTTGAGACACACTGGAGGCAAGCGTAGTAGCTCCACCTCCTTAAAGGCTTTTAAGTGAAGTGTACTTTCTCGAAATTGCGTTGTTTATTTCGCAACAGAAAGTATGTAGTAAATGTAAATAAATGTAAATTCAAAATCACTTCCTTGCCTCAAAACTTTACTGTACATAAATATGAATCTGACCGATTTCAGTCAAATGTCTATGACAGTCTACATTGTTTCAATGGTAGTTGTATCGGGTTATGTATTCACGAATGTGCGAGAAAATGGGGATAACATATCGATTTAGAGACAACGCTAACAATTTACATTCATGCATCTGAGGGGTGGGGGTGGGAGGGGTGGTGGTGGAGGGGGTTTCTAGTTTCCTTACCCCTCCATGTTTTCGCTATGCAAGCTCCATCTACTCCCACACCCCCATCTACCGTACATGGGTGGGGGCGGGGTGCGGGGGACATTGATAGCATTTCTACTAGTAATTGTTTTATTCTACGAAACGTTCTACAGTTTACTGTACATCCATTTACTGGACAGATCGGAGTACAGGAAAAACACTTATAGTGATTATGATCTTTCTATTATACAGTATACACCACTTTTAGGCACTGTATTTGGCCAATGTCTAAATATGTACAATCTAAAAGTGGTGTGTACTGTTTATTAACAAACACATTTTAATGACAAAACAAATACCTTGATCATGGACCTCCAGCAGCAGACAGTAATCCCAAATCCAACTTGCACCAACATGTCAATTTCACGTGTCAAGTTATGTCACGGTGACCTGTCAGTCACCAACACTGCATCGTGTTTACACATAATGGGACGTTATTTCGTCCGGTAAGGTATTAGTTTTTACATAATCTACGGTATGAAACACTGTACGCGTGTTGTTAGACTCAATAGGTACCCGTAGTGCTCGCCAACGTAGCGCGCCCAATTTCGGTTGTAAAAAAATGGCGTCTGTTTTAATTGAAAATTCGTAAAATAGTCCTTAAAATACAAAGAAATAGTTAATGTTCGCGGAGTTAAAATGCAAACAGAACTGATATGTTATAGGTCCGTGGCATTCCTACTGTAAGTCAGGTGAATTATTATCTCTTCTACTTTAAAGGGGCACACTGCAATCTTGGATTTTTAAAAACTCGCGGCATCCCGTTAGTTTTTAGCTCTACTGATCAAAGATCAGCAGAGCTTATGCTGTGGTGCGGCATCCGTCTGTAAACTTTTTTTGCAGCGACTACTCCTGAAACTTTTACAGGAATGTTGCCCATGATGTCTAGTTGATCCTAGCAAAAATTCACATTGATGCGAAATCCAAGAAGCTAAAAATAGATTTTTAATGAAGAAGTTTGTAGCGACTACTTTTTGAAAACTATAGGTCTTATTGATATGGGACTTTTTCTAAAATGATCAGCATGATATGGTGTTGGTCCTTGTCGAAAATTATTTTGATTCGACGTTAAACATGGCTGTCAGCGGTCATCTTTGTTGACATAGAGTTATATAGTAAAAACGTGTAACGACTACTCCTCTGAAACTAATTGACAGATTTTTATGAAACTTCACAAGAATGTTGCTCTTGATGTCTAATTGATCCTAGAAGAATTTCAGGTTGGCTAGAAATTCAAGATGGCCACCACGGCTAAAAATAGATTTTAAAAAAGAAGCTTGTAGCGACTACTTCTTGAAAACTATAAGTGATATTGAAATGTGACTGTTTCTAAAATGATCACGTGATATGATGTTGGTCCTTGTCGATTTTTTTTTTGATTCGACACTAAACATGGCTGCCTGTGGCCATCTTTGTTTACATAGAGTTATATAGTAAAAACTTGTAGCGACTACTCCTGAAACTACTTGATGGATTTTCATGACACTTTACAGGAATATTGCTCTTGATGTCTAGTTGATCCTAACAAAATTTCAGGTCTCCTGGAAATTCAAGATGGCCACCATTGTTAAAAATAGATATTTAAAAAACAAGTTTGTAGCGACTACTTCTTAAAGTGATATATCGGTATGGGACTTTTTCTAAAATGATCAGCATGACGTGATGTTGATCCTTGTCAACAATTATCTTGATTCAACATTAAACATGGCCGTCAGCGGCCATCTTAGTTTACATAGAGTTATATAGTAAAAATTTGTAACGTCTACACCTCTATAACTACTTTACGGATTTTTATGAAACTTCAAAGGAATGTTGCTCTTGACGTCTAGTTGATCCAGGAAAATTTCAGGTCGGCCGGATATTCGAGATGGCCACCACGGCTTAAAATAGATTTTTAAAAAACAAGTTTGTAGTGACTACTTTTTTAAATCTGTAAGTGATATTGATATGGGACTTTTTAAAAAATGATCAGCATGACATGATGTTGGTCCTTGTCGAAAATCATTTTGCTTCGACATTAAACATGGCTGCCAGCGGCCATCTTTGTTTACATATAGTTATATAGTACAAACTTGTAGCGACTACTTCTCTGAAACAAATTGACGGATTTTCATTAAACTTCACTATAATGTTGCTTCTGATATCTAGTTGATCCTAGCAAAATTTTAGGTCGGCTGGAAATTTAAGATGGCCACCAAAGCTAAAAATAGATTTTTAAAAAACAAGTTTGTAGCGACTACCTAAAATGATCAGCATGACATGATGTTGGTCCTTGTCGAAAATCATTTTGAATCAACATTAAACATGGCTGCCAGAGGATCCCTATCATCTTTGTTTACTTAGAGTTACATGTATATAGTAAAAAGGGGTTTTGTCATTGTTGTTGTTTTGTTTTTTTTGATAATTATGTCTCAAATGAAACGTTATGATGATGGGATTACACTGTATTCATTTCTTTCCTCCTATGTCATCGGTGGGGCCTGGAGGAAGGGGCATCAAATACAATAATCTTTTTTCTTTTTTTTTTTGATAATTATGTCTCAAATGAAACATTATGATGATGGGATTACATTGTATACATTTGTTTACTCCTATGTCATCGGTGTGACCTGGAGGAAGGGACATCAAATACACTAATAATTCAATTATGGTGTCATTTTTTCATACTTTTGCACTTTTTGGTATAATAGTTGTCTATGAAAGAGATACACAGCATGTCAAATGATTTATTATTTAAAACTCGGAGTGTAATTTTAGTGTGGGTTATGAGTTCAACCCCACGAAGCGGTACTTCTTTTTATGCCCCCGAAAAAATATAGTAATCACACCGTCCGTCTGTCTGTCTGTCCGGATTCTGTCTGTCCAGATTCCGTCATTCCGCAGTTCGTGTCCGGACTGTACCTTCATAACCCCTGCATGGATGTTTGATTAACTTCGCACAAGTAATCACCATAACAAGACAATGTGTCGCGCGCAAAACCAGGTCTGTACCTCAAAGGTCAAGGTTACACTTGCAGTTCCTAGGTCAAAAACAGGTACGCAATTTCGTGTCCGGACTGTAACTTCACAACCCCTGCAGGGATTTTAAATAATTTGGCATAAGTGATCACCATAACAATACGATGTGTCAAGTTGTGTCCGGTCAATTCATGGACGGATTTTCAAATAACTTGGCACAAGTGCTCACCACAACAAGACGATGTGTCACGCACAAAATCCAGGTCTGTGGCCCCAAGGTCAAAGTCACATTTAGAGGTCAAAATATCAATAACTTTTGCATGCCTGGATGGATTAACTTGGCACAAGTGCTCACCACAACCAAACGATGTGTCTTGCACAAATCCAGGTCCATGGCTCCAAGGTCAAGGTCATACTTAGAGGTCAAGCGGAAATTCCCGTGTTGCG
The DNA here is from genome assembly GCA_037043455.1 of Cyrtodaria siliqua. NCBI lineage: Eukaryota > Metazoa > Mollusca > Bivalvia > Adapedonta > Hiatellidae > Cyrtodaria > Cyrtodaria siliqua. The sequence goes on from JAWPHD010009271.1 coordinate 44,356, forward strand.
TTTTCATATCACTTGAGTGTATAGTCAATGGCCAGCAGAGCTTATGGGATGGTGTGGTGTCCGTCGTGCATCGTCTGTCCGTCCGTTAACTTTTACCTCGTTAAGACAATAGGGCCTTCATTTTTCATCCGATCTTTACCAAACTTTAACAGATTGTTAATATCAATGAAAGCTCGGACAAGTTCGAAAACAAGGTTTCGAGTTCGAATCCCGTGTTCAGCGAACTTTTTTCAATGATTAAGGCTGTGATGTTTTTTATCGATGTTGCTACAACAAACGATGGGTTTAAGGTCATGTTTCACAAGCTTGAATTTGGTAGTAAATGAGGCGTAAAACCCCACCCATTTTCTTTAGGTATACGCCCACAAACAACGGATTAAAAATGATATAATTATAGGTTTCTCTCTTTCTGAACGGGTTTAAGGCCATGTTCCACAAGCTTGAATTTGGTAGTAAATGAGGCGTAAAACCCCACCCATTTTCTTTAGGTATACGCCCACTAGCCTTATATAGAGCTATAGTATCTTTAAGTAAATGGCATCTGCTGTTCACTTAATTTGATTTTAATGTTTGTTTCCACAAACCATGGATGATTTAAGCAATGAGTTAAACTGGTGCAGAGTTATTTCCCTTGATTTTGTCATTATTAGGGAATTTTAATTTGTTGATGTCATGGTTCATAAAAATCTGACAGATAGTTTGATGTTGCATTGTCCGGGCGGTTAGCTCAGTCGGTAGAGCTTCCAAACAAAGTCGAAGGATCCTGGATTTGAGCCCCTGCTGTACATTTTTCTAGCCCTGTGACATTTGGTGATCTCAGAAGGGAGCATGACTTGATGAACTCCGAGTCTCATTGCAACCGATTCTCTGTCTATGCAAATTTGGGAACCAATTCCAATTTGTAGTGGGAGTATGTCACGGTTTATAGATATCTGACAGGTAGATTGGTGTAGCATTGTCTGACCAGTTAGCTCAGTTGTTAGAGCATTGGAATGGTAGTACAAGGATACTAGGTTCAAGCCCTGGTTTGGCTGAAAATGTTTTTAGCCCTGTGACAATGATGTTTGTTTGTTTGATTGTTTGCGTGAATGGCATTTTACATCATTTTTAGCACATGTTAGGCCATAATTATATGATGGTTTATTTTTTTGTGGTAGAGGCTGACCACCTCATTTTCCCTGGGTACAACCAGTAATGTGTACCTCCCGCCATCCATAGTGATAATGAAGTCAAGAATGAGGCAGGTATGTGCAAAGATTGATGTGTTAGTAAGAAAACACATCAGTTGTGTAGTCTATTTCGTTTGTGAGTTTGTTTGTTCAGTGGTGTTTTACGTCATTTTTAGCATATTTTGTGCTATATATGATGGTTGATTATTTTTGTGGTAATCCCCATTTTTCCTGGGTAGAACCAGTACTGTATAACTCCCGCCATCCGTATAAGAATCCACACTTTCTCACTGACAAAATGAGCTCCCAGTGGGATTCGAAACCGCAGCCGTTAGAAACCCATTGGGAGCTCACTAAATGGATCATCAAGTATGACATATCATTATTAAAGGGACACATGGCAATCTTGAGTCATTATTAAAGGGACACATGGCAATCTTGAGTCATTATTAAAGGGACTCATGGCAATCTTGAGTAATTATTAAAGGGACACATGGCAATCTTGAGTCATTATTAAAGGGACTCATGGCAATCTTGAGTCATTATTAAAGGGACACATGGCAATCTTGAGTCATTATTAAAGGGACTCATGGCAATCTTGAGTCATTATTAAAGGGACACATGGCAATCTTGAGTCATTATTAAAGGGACACATGGCAATCTTGAGTCATTATTAAAGGGACTCATGGCAATCTTGAGTCATTATTAAAGGGACTCATGGCAATCTTGAGTCATTATTAAAGGGACACATGGCAATCTTGAGACATTATTAAAGGGACTCATGGCAATCTTGAGTCATTATTAAAGGGACACATGGCAATCTTGAGTCATTATTAAAGGGACACATGGCAATCTTGAGTCATTATTAAAGGGACACATGGCAATCTTGAGTCATTATTAAAGTGACACATGGCAATCTTGAGTCATTATTTAAGGGACACACGGCAATCTTGAGTCATTATTAAAGGGACTCATGGCAATCTTGAGTCATTATTAAAGGGACTCATGGCAATCTTGAGTTGTATATCAAGCATTAAAAAAAGCACATGGATTTATTAATCCAGTATCCTTTTGACTTTAAAACTGTTTACATATAATAAAATAAACATTTGAGATTTTAATTGTCTTCATTATTCTACCAAATGTCTCGGTATATTTTTTTCGGCAATATTATATATAGTTATTAATATGTTAAAACAATTTGCTTTGAACTATTCTGATAATTAATATTAATGATTGAACACATGCAAGTTATGTAGGAAAACTAACGGGATGCCGTGAGTTTTTATAAAAGATTGCCGTGTGTCCCTTTAAGAATAGATAACACAAAACAAATATCAACTTGTAATTTTTATCCATTTTCTTGACACTTTAAATGTATGACATTTTACACATCAGCAGTTAACATCTTAATTTCACCAAATTTTATTAGAAGGTTTTAGTAGGATCTCAGATGTGTTCTACATTTTGCAGACATAATTCCATGCATAATATATGATTACAAAAATAATTCCATGAATAATATATGATTACAAAAATAATATCATGAATAATATATATGCTTTCAAAAATAATTACATGAATAATATATGATTACAAAAATAATTCCATGAATAATATATGATTACAAAAATAATTACATGAATAATATATGCTTTCAAAAATAATTACATGAATAATATATGATTACAAAAATAATTACATGAATAATATATGATTACTAATATATGATTACAAAAATAATTACATGAATAATATATGATTACAAAAATAATTCCATGCATTAGATATGATTACAAAAATAATTCCATGCATTAGATATGATTACAAAAATAATTCCATGCATAATATATGATTACAAAAATAATTACATGAATAATATATGATTTCAAAAAAAATTACATGAATAATATATGATTACAAAAATAATTACAACATGAATAATATATGATTACAAAAATAATAACATGAATAATATATGATTACAAAAATAATTACATGAATAATATATGATTAAAAAAATAATTTCATGCATAATATATGATTATAAAAATAATTCCATGCATATATATGATTACAAAAAACAATTACCTGCATAATATATGATTACAAAAATAATTACATATAAAAATAATTCCATGCATAATATATGATTATAAAAATAATTCCATGCATATATATGATTACAAAAAACAATTACCTGCATAATATATGATTACAAAAATTAATTACAAGCATAATATATGACAATAAAAATAATTACATTCATAATATATGATTACAAAAATAATTACATGCATAATATATGACTACAAAAATAATTACATTCATAATATATGGTTACAAAAATAATTACATGCATAAGTGTTATGAATGTTATTATTTTTGTAGTCATATATTATGAATTCCATAATATATGATTACAAAAAATAATTACATTTATAATTATATGTTCACAAACATAGTACATGCATAATGTATGATTACAAAATATTAAAATGATTCTTGTCTGTGAACGCATTAAAAACACTAAATATTATTTTGCATCAGGTGGTCAGAATACAAATGTTACATCATGATTGTACTGTTATATTTGTTTGTATGGTGTTTTACGTCATTTTCAACACATGTAAGGTTATACATGACGGTCAATTTTTTTTGTCATGGAGGCTGTACTGTTATAAAAGCTGTTTAGCAAGATGAGCGTTTCCTAATCTCATTTATTTGACGTCTGGGGTGCTTTTTTTTACATACGGACATTTATAGATTCCCCCCTGTGACGTCTCATTGCGTTTGACCAAAAAACGTGTGGACTGTGTGTATACGTTTTTTGTATGACGTAACTGCACTGTCACCTGTGTTTTGTCGTTCACACAATGCATAGTACCTAGATTTAAACTAATGTATTAAATATCAAAACGTTTTTTGGATTAAAATGTTAGTGTGAAATGGATAACAAATGATGATTCTTCACTTTAAAGTTCTCCAGCCATGTTTCATGAACATGTTTATTTAAATCGAAATCAATACACAACAATAGATATTTACAATTCACACATTGCAATATCTTTGAAAAACGGCAATAAGATTTTGTTCGATGACGTAGAAAACTTTGAATAGGTAAATTAATCCATAGGTAAATGTATTTATCAATTATCTGGCAATTATAAGTTGTGCAGCTATACTGTGCAATTCAGATTTACCTCAATTCCTCGTGCAGTCACGCAGAGGTTAAATGGGCTGTTTATGTCTAACGCAGAGAATCTCTGCGGAAAGTCCACACATAAAAAAGTCAAACGCGTATGCACGTCGGAGTACGGCGCATATCATTTCAAAAATAGTCTCGCTGTTCGTATTTTATGTATTTTATGCACTAAGCATTTGCAGGCTCTCTTGGGCATCTTGTTTAGGCCGGCATTCTTTAATTTTATCAAACCAGGTGATACTTAGGTTTCCACAAGAGAACGATGCGTGAAGGTCAAGGTCATTACGATAACGTGTTTGGAAAAGGTTGAACTACGGAGAATTAAGGCTATTGAAAAAATAATAAAAGTTGATCAAAGTTGAAAGAATTGTGCGAGGACGTATACTTTAAACGTTGTTTAAGTTTATGAGGAATATGTTTTCACTTTTAAAACTATTGTAAAAGTGGTTTAGGAACATTAAAACTTGGAATTTTTGATGGCATTTTCGGTGCTGAGCTGCGACTGGTAATGCCAATGGCGAACAAAGGAAAAATGGCATCGTCATTATCCGAAATGGAAAAGACGATAACCCTCCCGAAATGGTAGTAAAACGTGCGAGGGAATTATATAGAGTGCGCGCGGGTAAAAAACTAGCGAAACGCCGGCACCGCCGATGTATATGGCCGAGGAAAGGAAAATGAATTAGGGGAAATCCCTAGAAGAAATTGACCGTAGGGGATATCCCTAAAGCGTGCGTTTGCCAGAACGAGGTTCTTTGCCTGGAAGCAAGCCTGTTGAAATTGAATGCATTGCAGAAATGGCTGTTCCGAAATGGATCTATGCATACGGTAAAATCTGCTGCATGGCCGAAATGGCCGAAATCAATGCAGGAACTTCGGACGTTAGAAATTCGTGCGTAAATCTCCTTACCGATTGGCTGAGTTTTCACGATTGACGCGAAAATCTATAAAAAGTTGGAAAATTCGAAGTGTAGAAAATGGGGAAAATCCACCGAGAAGCTCGCTCCGTGTTTACGGAAATGATATTTTATCGCTGTCTCTGAATGGCCAAAACAGTCTTATGCAGAAAAATTATTAAAAAGCGAGGAAACGATTGATTAATAATCAAGGACATGTTCTCGTAGGCTTATTTTTTGAGAATTCGGAACACGAATGCGAACACACCGGCTTGCTATTTCGGGACATCCGGCCACTTAAGAATGAGGTAAGTTACCTCGCGTGTTGGCTCAATTAAATTTTAGCGAGTTAAGTTTTGATTATCAACTATGTATTCATAATCTATAACAAACGACAGAAAAACGGTAAGATAAGTACGATTAATAGCAAAAGCAACAGTAGGAAAATGTTGGAAAACAGATAGATATATACTTGGTATATATTTGCATTGCTAATTGTAAACAACGAAACCGAAAGTAGAAATCGTAAATCGGAACGAACGGAGAGGTTTTGTTCAGTATCTAGACAATTGCAGAGAAACGTGCAATGAATTTGTTCATAGTTGATAAATTAATGAAGATGGATACGGAACAGGAAACATCATGATACATGAGTTGCCAAACAAGCAAAATCTGTTCAGGAAACCTGACTCATGATAAGTCGTCACGGCGAACAAAACCATAAGTATTATATTTTACTCGGAACAGATCATTTATGATTTTAAAATCTGTCGGTATGTAATACTGTATAAGACAGTCAGCTGCTTCGAAGCTTCATTAATTAGTACGGATAAACAGTCGTACATGAAATCAAGTTACATACATGTGCATAATATATGCAATGTTTAAAATGCATAACATATGCAATGTTTAAAACATATATGTACTGTTAATGGCTTTAATATAATTAAGATTGAGTCGTACACATAAGTCAAGGTGTGGAACTAAATTAATTAGTCCGAGTTAGTCTGTGTTGATGTTTTCTTTATCAAAATATTGGAATTATCTAGAGAAATCTTCAAGTTTTTAAGTCATGTCTAAAAACGAAATTGGTTGGTCAGTAATGTAGTGCATAAAATACACGTCTACAAACTGCAAGATGATTTTTGATATGTGCCGTCCTCCGACTAGGATGCTTCTATAAACATCCGTACGTAAGAAGAAAAAGCACACACAGACATCAAATAAATGGGACTAGTCGATAATTGTATAATCAGAATAACAGCAATTCAGTATTGATGAAAGGTTATTAAAAAGTCAAAAGAATGGGTACATTATATAGATGATTGAGGAAAGAACTACTGGAGGAAACAATATTATTATGCTGATTATTATTATACTGATGGTTATTACGTTGATAAATCAAGTATATTTATTAGTAGACATTTTTATTCAGCAGTAGATAAATAACGACCGTTATACTTTACTAGCTAGAACTGCCGATATAAGTAATAGTGGTCGTAATAATAATGTTGCTCTGAGGTAGAGCTATTGTTTTCTTTTCTATTGAGTTCCAAGAATTTTTTAGAGAAGATCTCCAGATCTCTCACATACTTTGTGAATGTTCGAGATCGGACTGAACTACTGTGTTGCTCAGTGTTAATCAGTGAAATCAGTGATGAATACTCACAAACCTAGGAATTAAAAGGTACCTCCCAGCTGTAATCATGAATGAATGTTGAGAAATAATTTTAATGTAGATCTACTCTTAATAAGTCGGATACAACAGTTGTATCAACGGATTAGTATTTGCTGCCTTGAAATGGAATGATAGGATAGATATCCCCTGCATAGAAGCTATGAAATCTTTTAATACTACATCATGGTACTTGCATATCCTCTCATGCAGATATTGGGGCGTCCGTGGCCGAGTGGTTAACGTCTCTGACTTGAAATCACTTGCCCCTCACCGCTGTAGGTTCGATCCCTCAGGGGCCTAGGAATCTTTATGTGAGGAAGCTATCCAGCTGGCTTGCGGAACGTCGGTGGTTCTACCCAGGTGCCCGCCCGAGCTCGAAAATTGCCCAGAGGGGCACCTGGGGTCTTCCTCCACCAGTGGAAGCTGGAAAGTCGCCATATGACCTTAGCTGTTGGTGCGACTATAAAATCCAATTCAATTCAATTCATGCAGATATTACAGGTACTGGTATATACTATATACAATGATACATAAAAAATAAATAATGTATATACAAAGATGTATGGCAACAACACAATACACACAGTGAACTTTGATCATTTTGTATCCATATATGTAATGAAACCAGTTGTACTCAAACTGACTGTAAATAAATATATTTGTTCTAACTTTGGTGTTAAAACATTTTTATATTATAATGTATAATTAATTAATGATATGGTAAATGCAAATGACATCATACCATACAGAGAGGAACATACATGTGATACTTTCAGGACCTCAATCTGGGAGTTCAGTGATTTTTTTAAGGGAGATTCATGCAAAAATCTGGGAGGTTTTTTCGCGGGCTATTTTTAGCGCGCTAGCAGTATTTTATACCCAAATTTCATAAACGAATACCTAAAAATACACTTTTAAACAAGTTTCTTCATTGATGTCAGGGGAGATAACATGAATGAATAAAAAAAGTTTTTAAACAATATTTTATTTAATAACCAATGATAAACATGTTCACTGTTCATTTTGCTCTTATTTGGTTATGCTCAATATTCTGCTTTAATACTTACACACAGTGTCCCTTTAAAGTTTGTTGTTATATTTTCGTACTTACAAAACATAAAAATATTGAGAAAGTAAGAGTATAATAAAAAAAAAAAAATTAAAAAAATATTTTTTTTTCTTTTTTTTCCCCCACCCACTCCACCAAATATTGGCCGCGATGTTTCAAAAACGGCCGAGCAAAAGACGGCTGCACGGTTGGCTGCCTAATAATCTCCCCTCTGGAAAATAACCGATAGTATGAATCAAATTGAGTCTGATGTAGCCTACAATAGTACGAATCTAATTGAGTACGAAGTACGAAATTTCGTAGGAGTTGTCGTTCTTGAATTCATTCTATTTTTAGAAGCAACAACACCTTGACAAATCTGCTTACCAGCGAGTATTGATTCGAGAAAAAAATGTGTTTTTTAACTTGAAAAACACCCCATCTTGATTAAAAATGTTGGAGAACCCATCTTGATTTATTTATTTTAGATACCTACCCCCATTCACCACAACTCAATTGTTTTTGTGTGAGATTTCTACTTTCGTTTTCGCTATCCGATAATTACTGCATCTCCCTTAACAAACATTCATTTTCCACTTGACGCCGGCAATTTGTTTCAAGTCGTATCTAACCTGTTTAATTACAGACATCATTAAAGACTTCATAAGTGTGCTGCTAATCCTTTGGTCAGATCAATTAAGCCAATAAACTGTTTGCAAATAAGTTTCACCCACTTTCCCCCAGGCTATTGATCCAGGTCAAATCCAGGTGAAATAGATGGATGATTTTCGATTTTAGCAATTTTACGGGAGTTTTTCACACAATTCCGTGGGGCCGGGAGGAGGGTTAGAATTCCGTGAGATTTCATCTCACGCCGTGAGGTATCACATGTATGGAGGAAGATGCTTTAAGCAAGTATTAATGATTTTCAGAAGAAGTTCAAATATATTTATTAATGTTGACATAGCAAATTACATGGCAACATATTTAACTGCATCTAGCACGATTTTCAAGGGATATACATGTACATGCACATGTATGTATATGTTAAGCAGGTGAGATAGGATGGACAATTTTAACTAGGTTAATGTTCAAAGTTAAGTCACGAGATGAACATGACCAACAACATTTAGTAAATAAGTTCAAAAACTAAAGTAATGCTGTATGAAATCATGAGGAAAATAGGAGTAAATATGATGATACGAGAGTAAACGTACATGTGCACACATAGATGGTTGAAGTTGATAAAAATGAAAATAGTGTAATTTAACAAAATTAAAATGTGTGGATCAAGATTTAATTATAAATTAAATTACATGTACCATATTTATAGATGAAGAAATATGACTAACACACGTAACTGTTATGGTGACATTTAAAATATAAAGAATGCATACAATTGTGGTGATTTTTACCAGGCATAGACATGCAATAGACATGCAATGCATGTTATAATGATGCATGTTATAATGGAAACAGTAGTGGTGTAATGTGACAAATAAGTGAAATGGTGTGAAATACATACAGGGTATTTGTCATGATTTAGCCTTTGTATATGATAATATACATGAACTTATATGTTCAGTAGTATTAAGAATAAATGATAATGTGAAATGCATAATTGTCATGATTTATGTACAATGTACAGGTTATTATGACAAATAAATGGTATGAACCGTCATGAAACAAATGGGTGAATGGCATAAATTGTCATAATTATTGTTTTATTTATTTTAAAAATTTACACATACGTGTATATGTATTTATCGGTGGAAAAATATGTGGTATTATGTCTAAAGTGCCAAATCCGTGAAATGAATAAATTTCATGATTGCAGAGTAAGAGAAATCGCTCGCATGGACACTGGGGAAAGCCAGTAAAGCACTGAGAAATGGGGTGGAAACTTCCAAGAAATCCGTAAAAGTTGAAGAGAAATTGCTCGCATGGAAACTGGTGCTTGCACCACCCTGGAAACTGGGAAAGCCAGTAAATGGTAAAGCTGGGAAAGCCAGTGAAACGCGGGAAAAACTAAAAATGCCAGTGAATACCGGGAAATCCGGAAGGCTAAGATAATGCTGACAAAAGCGTATTCTCGAGAGGAACATTTCCCGCGCTTAATGTCGGTGAAGCGAGCATGTGCGCAGGTGACATGCAGTTGTTTAATTTAGGTTAAGTGATGTGACAGATAAGTATAAACTATCGGTATGTCGTGTAACAAGTAAGTGAAATACTTACATGTAGTCGGGTACACTCTATTATACTAAGAGGTGAGTTCTAAAAAATTTCGGAAAAGATTTTCCGAACATAGTATAAACTATCGGTATGTCATGTAACAAGTAAGTGAAATACTTACATGTCGTCGGGTACACTCTATTATACTAAGAGGTGATTTTTTCAAAAAGATTTCGGAAAAGATTTTCCGAACATACTATCAGGAAATAACTGATACAACTTGAACTCTTAGTTCAGTTGTACTGAGTAATGTAGAGGACTTAAAATTACATAGTGCAGATTCGATAACGGGGGGAAAAACGTCAGTGATGAACTGATATAACAAGTTGTACTCTATAATATCATAGAGTTTTATATGCAAGATTACATTGTGTACATAACATGGTAGATGTATATATATATACAGTTGATCAACATATAGGAACATTGTTTTTTACAACAATGTACATGTAAGCCGCAATATTCAGTGATGTTAAATAATGACTGTGTGAAGCTCTAAAATCTCGTGGAAACCTAAGTATCACCTGGTTTGATAAAATTGTATAATTAATCGAGACTTGATGAAGATTGATTATAATTTTATCAAACCGGTGATTACTTAGGGTTTACACGCCCACCCAATTACTACTATATATATATATATATATTTATATATATTTAATTGTTGCAATTTACCCACCCTTATTCAGCACAGTCATTATTAATTCTCTAAAGAATGACCTTGACCTTCACGCATCGTTCTCTAGTGTTAACCCTAAGTAATCACCGGTTTGATAAAATTGTAATCAATCTTCATGAAGTCTCGAATAATTATACAATTAAATGTTATTCCAATTTTTAAGAAAAAAATCGAAAAAGGAATATAAAAAGGAAAATAGTTTCCATTTGCAAAAATTCTATGATGCAACATCAAAGTAATATAGAATCTGAAAATTAGTTCCTTTTGGTAGGTAAGACATTAAAGAATTTTAGGTCGGAGGCAATCATTTTTTAAAAATGCAACAGTATCTTTTTTCATACTTGTCCAATTTTAGGGTAGGAGGGTCGGAAAGCCTAAAAAAAAAAAAAGACTATAAACTTAGTGTACCATCAAAACAGAAGACATCATTACAGTCTAACATGTCTAATATAGGTATTTATTATATTTCTATGGGTGAAATATTGGGATTTCTCAGTGAATTGAATTGAATGTTGTTTAACAGATCATCAACACAGTATAGGTTATTTAGAGCCACCCCAGAGCGAGGGGAAGGATACATAGGAATCCGGGAACCATGCCCTACTCTTATTATCGAATAGATTCCTATGGTTCTTTAACGTGCTCGGAGGATAGACCGATACACGGGACTGCCCGGTTTATGTCCCCATCCGACGGACGGTGCAAAGGGAAAAACTCTTGCCCAAGAAAACACCGACGAAACTCATTGGCACCACTGAGGATTGAAATCCGCCGCACTACCCACTGCGCCACGCTAGCCCTGGGATTTCTCAGTGAAAGAATATTCATAATCGCTGAAAATTATAACTAACTTTGAACACAAAAATAACTAACTGTGATGTTAAGTCATGACGTCAATAAAGTATTACTGATGTTGACATCATCTGCCATTAAACTTCAATAAAGCAATTTTGGTTAAACTCATCATAAACTGATTAAAAATGTAATAAATAGTTAACTACTAGGTTTGATTATAGGGAAATCCTTCATTCGATGTTAGGCGTGTTTTGTATAATCAATCCCAGCTGTTAAATAATCTCTATATATTTGTATTATTTGTGAGTTCATTAATTAATTTGTCTGCCATTGATTCCAGACCACTGCCGGGGACCTAAGAATGTCATGTTATATTATTACGTGGTCCGAGTATTAACTTTCATACCCCATCCAACCCGGCCCTTCTCCAAGAAGAGAAAATAGGGTTGGCTAGGGTATGAAATAAAATCTTAATTTCAGCTTAAACAGTTTCCATATTGTAAAATTAAAACATTTAATGTGTAACTTTAAACAGGTTGTTGCATTTTTGCAGTAAAACATGTTTTTAAACATGTTTTATTGTCAAAATATCTGTTATGAAATCCTGCCAAATTAGGCTTTCCCATCTCTTAATGGAATTAAGGCGGGACCACGTAATGTAAATGATCAATATACAGATCATATAAATCACATGTAAACCACAGTTTTATCCTTTTAATTAAAAAAAAGTTCTGAATGCCAGAAGAGTCCAATGTGACATGATAAGGAACATTAGATTTACTCCGAAACTCTCCTACAGAGAGGTTTACTGGTTTTATAATGAAGGTTTACCACCACCAATTACATGTAAACCTCCGAGGTGTAGTCGAAATGTAGTTCCTATAATAAAAAGTAATCCCTCCTTTTTCGATGGAAATGGGCATTATAAGTAGGGGAAAATTGCCCATTTCTATTCGATTTTGTGGTTATATGTATAAGAAGCGTATTATAGGTTTTACTGATCACTGATGAACATTTTCGAAATTTCGACTCTATGCTTACACTTGTGAGCAATGAAAACAGTTGATCAATAAAAACAGCTGTACCCTTGGGCCTTGACCTGAGTAGTAAACAAACAAGAACTTTCTTACATGTCTTTTGACCCCACGTTTTCTGTGATTTTTCAAGTGGAAAAATAGTTTTCTATATGAACATTACACTGCTGCATTATCCATACTTGAGTTGAATTTGCAGCAAATCATTAATATGTGACACTTTAACATTGGTGTCTATGGGGAAAATAATTGGTGCTTTCATACCTGAAGGTACAAACAGGACTGCAGGTGTAGCACACCCATTGCAACACAGGAAGTGTTGGCCTGGGGTAGTCGCATAATGGCGTCAATAAATAATTCTCATTTCTCTTTGTAAAAAAAGGCATTTTCACTAATTTAAAGTGCTATTTTTGGTTTATATCACATTGTTGATCTATTTGTTACATTTTTCAAGCATTGCCATGTTAAAATTGTGAGTTTTTAATTTATTTTGCTTATATGGAAATGAGTGTAGGAATACAATATTATGGCATCTCAGTGTTTATGTTTTTAAAGGGAGCATTCATTCATGAGACAAGTTCTTTTTTAGAAGATACATGCATGACCCCCATTTTTCTGTGGATTTTTTGGCAGCATATGTGTCATTTGTGATGAGAATGTAAGTTATTCATTTTTAATTTGGGCCTAGATATGAATGACAACATGGCATTTAAATTTTAATTCACACACAACTCAATGCAACAATCAATGGGCGTGTTACACCTCCAAACTTGCATTGATATTAATAATCTGGTAAAGTTTGGTAAAAATCGGATAAGAATGGCGGCGCTAGAGTGTTGACAAGACAAAATATAGTAATTTTCGTTAATTCAAGGCAATAACTCCGGTGTTACTGGTCCGATCTGGCTGGTTTTCAGACTCGTCCGCGTTGTCATTAATATTAATAACCTAGTAAAGTTTGGTAAAGTTCGAATGAAAAACGGAGGCGCTAGAGTGTTGACTAGACAAAATATAGCAATTTTCGTTAATTTAAGGGCAATAACTCCGGTGTTACTGGTCCGATCTGGTTGGTTGTCGGACTCCTCCGAGCTTTTATGGATATTAATAATCTGGTTAAGTTTGGTAATGACCGAATGGAAAATGGGGGCGCTAGAGTGTTGACAATACAAAATATAGCAATTTTCGTTAATTCAAGGGCAATAACTCCGGTGTTACTTGCCAGATCTGGCTGGTTTTCGAATTCTTCCGAGATTTCATTGATATTAATAACCTGGTAAGGTTTGGTAAAGATCGGATGAAAAATGAAGGTGCTAGAGTGTTGACATCAAAAAGTTAACGGACGACGGCCGGACTACGGACAGAAGACCATGGCAAAACGTCAAACACGATAACCGTAAATTGTCAAGTGTGTGAGTTGGGCGGAGCTAAGTTAACAAATACGGAACCAGATCTCAGACGAGAGCGGGATATTTCGATGTGATGTCTTCAGAAACCCGAATGGGGTCGTTCCGGATACCTTCCTATAATCGTATAATGCAAAACAATGGATTCATAGCTCTATGGAAGGTATGTACCATGAGAGTTATGATTCACATGGCTAGTTCGGCTATGAGCTAGTGAAATATAGTGTAGACATGAGAGTAGTGTCAAAACTATTGTAGTTTCTCTTTACCACTCAATACAGCTTGTGAATGACCGTGAATGAAAAAATGGCCGGTTTTACCTCGAAGAACAGAGTATACATGACACTTTTATTGAAGATAGAAAAAGATAAAAGTGATATCATGATCAAATACCGGAATTAAAACACAAATATGACATTATTTGTACATTACAATTTGGATCAATCAGTAAATCTCGCTCCCGTTTCAAACATATGTATATACATTGCATATAAAACTATTCGATTAGAATATAGAAAAGATATCATGAATACAAATAAAGCTTCGTTTGCATCGATGTTCACGTGTCGTCAGTATGCATCATGTATACTCATTATAGGATAGAGGCTATGAAGAGAAATCTTCAGCATTAAGAAACAAAAAAGGGAGGGAGCGTAGCGACCGACCGCGGTTTCTTAATGGTTAAGATTTCTCTTCATAGACTCTATCCGACTTAGTGTTTACCATATGTTTATCGATAGTCTCTGTATAGGTCACACTCTTCACCATGAAGACTGTTTGTAGTAAAATCTTCATGAATAAATGGTGCAAATCTGAGACAAATGATTGGTTGAAAAAGTAGGGTAAACACTAAGTACATTTAAAAACGCAACATTTTTGTCGATTGTGTTTAGTCCGCTGCTTTTTTGTTAAAATCAAATTGTATTGATGTTAGTATACAAGTCTCTTTGTCCCAATGGTTAACATATGGCGCTAAACAGTTGCATACGATTTGCTCTACTTCTTTCCGACAGTTTAAACACATTTTGCATGAGGATTGTAACATCTCTTTAAATTAAAAAAATACTAAAGAGTGTTGTTGTTTTGCTTAGTATGGGATAATTCAGTTACTTGACAAGAACTTTAAAGCGAGTATACACTTTATCGTTTAACTATTATCTAGCCTGTAATATCAATATTGAATAAAACGACCATGTATTGCATGAAGAGTTATGCATACTGCATTTATGAACCAGAATTTATGACCCAGAAAAATGGCATTGCTCTTTATGTCATCTTTATTGTTCAGAATTTAACCATGATAATTCAATGAGTTTGATTGTCTTTACTTTACCCAGTTAAATGTTGTTCACACAAATCGCATTGACAGTTGCAAATACTTTTTTATAATAAACAACAAACCAATGTATATATTTGAAATACGTTTTATTTTTTGAGTAGATATCAGATATATATTTTTTTAATACTGAATTTGCTATACCATAGCCTTAATCAGTGAGACTGGATAAACTCCAGCTTATATTACAGAACAATTGTTTTCACCAACCACAACTTTTAGAGTCAAGAGGCATATTCTTACTGGGACATATTTTTGGCTGAAACTTCAAACGTGTGAGATGAAGAGTACTGGTTTAAACAGATTGTATTGCCAAATATACAAATGGTAGAGTACTGGGAAATGGTTTGTGAACAAACGGTTAGAATAATGTTTTTAAACAAAAGTTCATTTTTGTTAAATATTGTTTTTAACGTAATTGTTACGTATGTGAAACACTACTCATCACAAAGTCCATATCGAGGAGTGACTCCGAAATTACTGGAACTATGTATTAATACGAGAGGTGTTCAACTTATATTTGAACACTTTTATTGTGTAACTGAATCAACTATCTTGAAATTCTCGCCGAATATGTTGATTGTAATGTCAAGTCTAATGATTCCTTCGATATGAAACATTATGACATGCACTATTATGTGCTTCCTAATGTTGCTGCATCCGCATTTTTGAAAATGGGTAGAGAATGACATTTTGAAGCAAAAATCGTCAATTATAAAAATAACTGCAATACAAATTTTAACACAAATGCTTTTAAAATATCGTTAAAGGTTATAGTAATCCGATATGTCCATGCCTAAACGTAGACAAGTGTAATATGCATTTTTTTTTAATTTGTCGATTTTCAAGATTTTAGCGAAAATTAACATGAAATTCCACTATGAAAATGACTAAATTTACGAAAGCGTCTAGTTCAAAACATTAACTGCAGGCATTTTTGTGACTTCCTCCGCTATAAAAAGTTTCATAAGTTTCTCAGGGTCAAAACACACACATTTGCAAATTATGATAAAAATAATATATTTTTTTACCAAAGATATCTTTATAAGGTATACGATATACATATATGATATACATCAACAATAACTGTTCATGTTTTTATATCACAAAATATGATTAAAATAGTTATTTTGGTTAATTTATAAAATTATCAGTAACACAGGAGCAAATTTTCCTATTATTTGTCAATGTTTTAATATTGCGATAAAAAGTCGAGCTTTTAATTCAGCATCTATATTTTTGTCTTAAAATAAAACATACGATCATATTTAAATTATAAACACAGGTTTAAACAATTATGATATGCATTTAGTGCAATTATTTGGTTTAAGGTAAAACTCCACGGCAACAGCAACATATAGGTTTCAAATTAGAAAATTGTGTACACCTTATTCAAAATGTAATTTAAAAAGAACCGCTGAAATTGGATATTATTTTTAAATGCATACGTTCTAAATGACAGTTTCACATCATTAAATCACGTATTTTTTATGACAATCACTTCCGCTAAAAAAAACCATCTTAAACAAAAGTGTTCATTTATAAGTTGAACACCTCTCGTATAGAACAAGATACAATAGTTTCACAGTCACCACTCGATAAAAGGTAATACAGTCCTAGATTGTCTGGACCTAGAATCCTTGTGCAATAAGTGACCTGGCCGTGTTGACAAGAGGATTGTAGTTTTTAGCATTGCCAGCGGACAACTTCCCCGATTCAAATATCTCCCACCTACCATGGGATCCACGTGACAAAGAGCACATGATCACTGCCTGGGAATGACCAGCGTGTGTGAAGGTTGTCTTACACAAGTCATTTGTTGGGTTTGTGGCTTCATAAAACTTAAGGCTTGGGTTTGGATACATGGCTATGTTAGGTGAACTCCATGCGCTTAAAGTGAATAAAAGATGAGTTATGGAACTAGGTATATCTTTGAGTCTAACGTTAATCGTATGATGTCCTATTTTATTGACATCATCCATAACATCACCGGAATGACGTATTGCCGTACTGTAGCTTGAATTGTTGTAGTCGCATATAGCGACACAATTCTGACCATTAAAAATCAAACATGTAGCGTCCAGATAATCCCTTTTTCTGAGTGGATACCCCCAATAAAGATCAAATACGACGTGGTTGAATGCCTCTGGAATGGAGAAAAGGAGTATCACGAGACACAGTGACGAATTTGGCTTCACTCCAAAGTCCGACAAGCGTGCCAGTTGTCCATCGCTTCTGTAATCCTGAAAATCGAAAAGCATATATAGTGAGTGTATCAACTATAGTGAACTATAGTGATGTCAGATCACCAAAATGGCTTGTCTCTGTTTAAAGTATGTCCCTTCTCTTCGTTATATATGTGTATACAGGTATCTGAACCCTAAACCATTCCCCTGCTCTCATTGGTATGCGTCTGTATAGCCTCCGACATCCTCTTTATACAATTGCGAGTAAATTGTAATATTATTGAAGAACGGATATAAGTATGGTTTTCTTTCATTTAGATCTAGTACACGATGTCTAATAATACGTGTGTGCCATTTGGTTACTATTACTTATAGGCTAATTGCATACAACCATAAACAAGCTGTTTTGCTTATATTAATGTTAGGGGTTATTTTTATAAAATGTATGTCTAAACTATACTAGAATGTTCAGGCTTACAATGTCATATAGGAGTTTCTAGATAGGAGAATCTTCACAAACACTCTTCAACCCTAGGGTTAACATGAGTGTAACGCGAAGTACCTCGGAGCTTATGGCCATTTTACCAGTTCCATCACACTGCAGCCTTGTCCAACTGATTTACATTAAATTTTGGATCCGACACTAGTATACCCTCTTCTGTTCTGCATTAAAAATAACAATGATCGGTGTATTCTGTATAGCATTATAGTAAATTACATTTACCTTTACTTCCGTATCATTATACAATAATTTCTGTTTATCCACCTCATGTTTCATCTCCGAGCGTATCTTCCGTTTCAACTCTTGCACGTGCATGTTCGGCTTGTATGGTACCTGCATACTCTCTCCTGTCAACAACGTAATGGTCAGAGTACCTTCTGCCATTAATGGATGCACCACTTCCGGTGTGTATGTCGTGTCGTATTCTGTAAACATCCGGCGAAGTATAGCCTGGAACCATTGTAGCTTCCGGTCACTCAACTTTGCAGGCTGTTCACATCCCGGATGTGGACATGTTGAAGTTTCGTCAACTTTCTTTATTGTACACTAAAAATAAATGCGAAGTAATGGAATTTATCGATATACGTATAGGTTATAGATTATTTATAAGAAGTTTAAAGAAATCAGTTTAAGGGAGTCATAGCTCTTTAAAAATGTAATAACGGATCTATAACCGACTTACAATTCAACCCGACCATTCTCTGGCAGCTTCCTTTTATTTGCACGCGAGCAGCTGTTGAACTCGCCCATAGTATGTGAATTTCATAGGTACATGAGCATAGGGACAGGCTCCTCAATATTGAAATGTCCCACAACCAATAACACAAACACACACATTCTAAGTAATCGAGCATCGAAGAAAATGTGCGCCCACCCGCACGAAAATGGACGCATTGGAGCCGTTGAAGTACCCATTTATGATAACAAGTGGTTTGTTACTTGTTTTGGCTTTCAGAGCTTTTTCCCTTCCCTTCTCGTCCACAGCGTTTAACTTAGCTCGAACCGAATGTCACGGAGAATTTTAGGTCTTCTGTACGCAATTACTTATTTTATGGGTAACAACTGGGTATTGCGTTCTGATGGACCAGTGTTTTAAGTGTATCTGTCACGTTTAAAAGGTCAAATGAATTTGTATTTAACATCATCTTAGGTAATGTAAAACCGCCCTAAAAAGAAGGAAATAATGCATTCGTGAACTGTGCCCTACCATATTGACTATATCAACTATTAAATGCATGTATACAGTTATACTCCTACCAGTAGAGCGCCCGGTTGACGTCCCTATATGACAGACGAGGCTAGCCTAAAGAGGTACGCCATAGAAACCCCGTGGTATCGGCTAACGTATTTAAATTCCACCATGCTACCTGGAAGGGTAAGTTAACTTCCGACCTCATGGGCTTAGGTTTGTTCAAGTAGCGATTCGCGATACTAGACCACATACTATTACAACCTTTACCTTTCAGAAGCGAAAGCTGTTGCATTTATTACTTCAATCTGAACCACTTGACGAATTTTAGTCCTCGTGCTTATTATTATGAAATTTTATTTTATTTTTGAAAATAGCTTTGCAATTCTATTTATCATATAGTTTCACTTGAAAATAGTCATGTGCCCTTATTGGCTTAAATAAAATAAACTACATCAAGTAATCGCGGAAAATAACAACTTTTGAACACTCTTGATATTTGTTGCTAAATAATAGCCTCATATATATATATATTATGGGCGTTCTGGACCACAACCAAATTACCCCAAATAATCTAAAATCACCACACAAAAAATTTCAGTTTACTGAAAATTAAGTCGATTTAACTGGTTATTTAGCATGTTACAGGCGCTAAATAACCCAAGATTTTAAGATTGAATTGTGAAAATGTTTTAAATTTGGATGTTTAAATTTTATTACAAAATAGAGGTTAAACATCAAAACTTAGGTTGAATACAAAGGTGGTGGATCATACTCATACACATTACTAAAACAATTTATGACACACTTTTTAGACTTTTTTGTAAGGTTGCCATTGCTTCCTTTCTTCCCTGCTCCACTAGTTCTTTTTTTTGAACTTCACTTATTTCAAGTTTCTTTTGTTTGATATCCTGTTTCAAATTATAGTATCTCTCCAGTTCATCTAAAATTTACTTAAACTCTTGCTCTGATATTTGTGCATCACTCAACGCTTTTGATATTAACTGCTTTATACTATTTAACTTAGACTCTGCCAAAGTTTTTATTTCATGACGTTTTTGAGCTTTTGCATTAAGCTTGCGTCTGATAAAATTAATACAAACACCTGTAGCTCCACATACTATTGCTGCTATTTCTAAAGGTAACAAAACTGGAACAACAAATCCAATCCAAGCCATAATAACACCTGCAGATATCAAGGTAGTGTCAATTCCATCGGTAATATTAATACCACGTTTGTATTTTTTATAAAGAGACTGACGTATATCTCGTTCTGTAATTAACTTTTTTTCAATTTCTGAAATCTTTTGTAATCTATAATTTTGTCCGTCTTCCACTGGCAACTCAGGATATATACTTGGTGCTGTCGGTTGCTTCATCTTTTTAATTATTAATAAAAAATTAAATTAATTCAATTAATAATGATGCCACCGTATTTACAGCGGTAGCGTTGGCAATCTTGCAAACAAGGTTAACAACAGAACCAGCACCAATCTCTAAAGGTTTATCAAAGTTATCATGATTGCGTGGGATGATGTAAAGCGTTATGCCATAATTTGGTTGTTCAACACCATTGACAGAAACTATTACAGATACGTCACCAACTAATCGTTCACATGCTAAACCTATTCCCATAATCCGTCCACGGCGTGTCATTACATGCCCTACATTTGATTCTGCTCCACCATTACCAAATGAGAGTATTCTATTCAACACAAGTGGGCCCTTAGCCTCCGCAAATATTGTTATAATCCCATATTTAAGATTATCAACTCTATTTTTTAAATGATTAAACTGGTTAACAAAAGGCACAATTCGCCTATATAAATCTTGAACATCATTTATCAAAGCATCTAAGTCTTCTGTTTTTTTAGGTCTTGTTGGTCCAAATATACTCATTTTTTTTTTTTATCAAAATATATTTTTTAAATAATTTCTAAAACACAACTCATAGGCAAACCGTGATTATTTATCTTGTTACCATACTCATCTCTGACTTTTATTTTCAATTCAGTAATTGCACCATTCGTAAGACAGTGATATTCAGGATAAAAACGTGTATATACAATATCCCCAAACTGCTTATTTACTACAGGTATAACCCCTATAATAGTGCTTGGCGCACCATTGAAATAATTACTACTCGTATTAACTTGTTCCAGATGAACATATAGCTGTTTATAAGGAGCTAAATCAATTGATTGTTTTCCAATATAAGTACCTTCCACCGATTCTCTGTCCCTGAATCCCAGCATTTTTGAAAGACCGCTTGATAATCGTGTCCTTGTTGATATATTTAAAGAGGCTATACCATTCTGCTCATCAACGGTTAGGGTAATATTCAATCCTTCAAATATATCTGCCAAGTGTTGAAAGTTATAGAGTCCATCTGGTATACGATATGTATGGTCTGGTGCATTTTGTTTTCTTATGACTTCATGATTAATATTATACCAACCAGCAGTGTATGTAAAACTTTTTAATCCAACGCGCTTAGTTCCATCTCTATTATCGATATACTGTTGTAAATTAATAGAGTTGTCTATGTTTGAAATTGTATGAAACATTTGTTTTTAATATATAAATATAAAAACACAAATAAAAATGATTTCTAAAGAATTCAAATATAACCCAGATGCTTACTATTCAAATACTTTTAGCAAGAACGTAATAGATATAATAAATCAAAACATAGTTATTACATCAGACGGTAAAGGCTTTAAAGCATCATTTCCCAATGTCTTTGAAAAATACAAACTCCCTTACGTTAAATCAGATGCTATAGTCCAACGCTGGGAAACAGATTGGATGTTATTTTGACAGAATCAGTTGAATTTTGCTATTTGGTGTGCGACAACTGGATGTGGCATTGATTTCAATAACCATCTAAAAGCTGATGCCCTGCTTGGTTCGTTATTTCGATTTCATGTCTACTACCAAGTTAGAAGAATATTATTTGAAATGAGTGTAGCAGTGCCGCAAGACTCAAATTGGAATGCGTTTAATAACACATATAACCGAAACGCATACGAGAGAATATGCAAGGAGTTTAACGTTGACTTAAATTCGGACTGGAGACAAAAACAAAGCTATAATGATGGTCTAGGAACAATTTATAATTACTGGACAAATATTGGTTATCATTCTTTGATAAATACTGTATACGACAACAAAACGATGAGTTTTACAGTCTATGAGAGTGATAAAACATATCACATTGATTACATTGCACAAGGATCTGAGGCTGACAACAGCTGGTCTACTTTTATACTAGATAGTTCATCTGGATTTACAAGAGCTGGAGTAGAAAGAATCAATGACAGCATAAGAACATACTGCTGGGCAATCCTCGGCTCACAATCACAAACAAGAACAGATATACTTGGAACTGGGACAGCATTTGATGCACAAAAACAATTTTTAGCAAATGTAGAGGACGCAATAAATAGCCCCATCGACTTGCCCAGTCAAATTTCAAGATATGAAACCACCCTAAAATATGCAAGAAGTAAAGTAAATTTTGTCTATGGAAGTGGATTGTATATGTCTCCGAGCGACATGAAATTAAGAATCGGAATAATACAAGACTACAATAATGAAATTGTAATAGCAACCGATGCACAAGCATTAGGATTAAATAATGATGTAAATGTAAAACCAGTGCCACCAAAAATTATTCAAACTTTTCAAGGCACCACAACAAAGAATTTTTTACCGGAACATTCTGACTTTGATAAATCAATACATAAAACTGTGGAACATAACCCACCAGAAATACAAAAAATAGCGATTGAACACGAAGATAACAAAATAACTATAATTGTTGGTACTATAGTAATAGGTCTTGCTGCATTACTTATCTACGAGATTTACTGAACCACTCTTTGGCTGCCACATACAACAACCCGGAAACAAACACAAGCAAATCCCATAGATTGTTACCAAGCCAATTAATAACAGTACCTGTTGAAGATAAAAGCTATGATACTATTGCACCAATAATGCTGCAGCAGCTTTACCAGCTAGGTTGGCAAGAAGTTTACCAAGATTACTTAGTTGTTTTTTTATCCAGTCCTTGACACTTGATGGATCAGGTTTTGGAGTTGGAGTTGGCGCAGTCCCTCCTCCCGTTGTAGGAATAATGGTCTCAACTAATACCCCAATAATCATACCAAACGCAGTCAAAGTACTAACAATAGTAATACCTTGCTCCCTAAACAAGGTTTTAATCCTCTCACCAATAGTTGTATCCTCGTTTAACATTTTGTTTATTGTCTCTTTTATCCTGCTTACTTGGTTACGAAAAGCTTCTCTGTTCTCATTAATGACATCCATTCTTGCACCTCTCTCATTTTCAAGGTCTTTGATGCGATCGCTAATTCTTTTTATCTGAAATTCATCATCGTCAGTATAAGCTTGTTCTAACTTTTGTTTTTCTCTTGTTATGTCTTTATCAAGTTGTGTGAGTTTTGCCAAGTTATTGGTGAGTTCTTCCTTGATAGTTGTCATCGCTTTTACTATTCCATCCATTTCACGCTTGTCTATATTTGTTTGTGTTGAAACATCAGGACGCTCTATCACATCCCAGTCATAAAATGATGTCTCTATGTTATCCATTGATGTCTCTATGTTATCCATAATATGTGATAAATCTTGTAATGGAATAGCATCCACATTATCTGGTAAATCGTTTCTTGTGCTTTCCAACGCTTGTCGAGCTTTTTGTGGTAATTTTGTTTTACTGTCATACTCCGGCAAATTCAAAAATTGTCTTACCGCCATTGTTCCCCCAGAGCCAATAACCCTGTTATATTCATTCGCCAAAGAACCAAGGGAAAGAAATGTTGCACTACCTTGCTTGGCAGTTATTCTTATTTTTTTATCATCAACAACCCAGTATAATGTTTTACCATCATCTGATACTTTAAACTGGTCATAATCCATTTTGTCCGGTGCCATCTTATATCGTTTTTCTATTTCATTGTAAAAGGATTTTACAAGATTTTTCTTGTGTGCTTCAAGTTCGGATTTTTTTACTTCCCCTCGAAGGTCAGCAAGATGGTCGCTTTGATTAAGAAGACTTCTTAGAACAGGCTCATCAGGCACCATTGGTAAATCATCATCATTATAATCATCTGGATCGAACGTAGGATTGTCAAACTCGAATCCTCCTTCAGCCATTGTTTATTTTATTTAATTTTAAAAAATATATTTAAAAAATAAAAACAATGTCGGCTTACGGAAACAAACTCAACCCTCATAGAAAACTAAGAGAACCTCATGGTGCCAAGAGCATCCGCACAAGTGTAGTAATAACTAATAATCCATCAATAATAGACCAAAACCAGCAACTCCTTGTGAGATTTCCCAATCTAAGTACTAATGATGTGATAGTTCCATGTACTGCTCGTCTTGCCTTTGAAATAGAACTTAAAAGCAGAATAGACGCCAACGCTACTCTATTCCAAAATCTGGGTAGAGCAATTGTAAAAAAATGACAATAAGAATAAGTGGCGATGAAGTCATGTCAATAGATGACAGTGATATATATCATTGTTATGTAGATTTATGGAAAAGCCCTACTGAACGAGTAAACATAGCTTACCAAGGTATACCAATGATATATATCATTGTTATGTAGATTTATGGAAAAGCCCTACTGAACGAGTAAACATAGCTTACCAAGGTATTGGTAAAGCAAACATGTTAAAACATAGAATTGGTGCAGGAGATGCTTCCTCAGACACCGAAGATGAAGCTATAGCAGCAGCTTATGGAAATAGATTTTGAATTCCGCTGGACTTTGAAATATTAGAAAGTCATATGCCATTTTATCAAGCGGGGCTTGGTGATAGGTTAAAATATGAATTAACGTTTAACGATTATAACAAAGTTATCAAAAGCAGTGATGCTGATGCATCTTATGTAATAAAAAATATTTGCTTGGAATTTGATACGGTTAGTGATGTTGAATTAGCCAGACAAATAAGACAGCAAACCAATGGTAAGATGTCATTTATGTATGATCGTATCTTGCGACATAGAAAAATAATAGCAAACAAATCTGAAACCCTTTGGAACATCAACCTTAATACACCAGCACGGAGCATGAAAGGTATTCTAATGCTGTTTGAAGACCCAGAAAGAACAGACACGGAATCCTTTTACAACCCAAAGATTGAAAAGGTTGAAATGACAATAGAAGGCGTACCAAATCAGTTGTATAGTCAGGGCATGAGGGCATATCAACATTGGGATGAAATCAACAAATATTTTGCCTTGACATCAAAAAGAAACAAAGAGACAGAAATAGTAGGAGGGACTTATACTTTACCAATGTTTCTCTTGAGATTTATCTGACAAAATCATATGCTTTGTGGCTTGACCTTAGAACATGTGATGACAATTTATTACACGGCAGTGGAAGAAGAATAGAAAACGGCAGTGAAGGCATAACGATACTAATAAATAAAAAAGCAGATGCAGATCAACCTTTAAATATTTATATATATATAAAACAAGATGCGCAAATCAATTTCGAAGATGGAAGATTCAAAGAAGCACGATACTAGTTTACACAAATATCCTAAATATTCACACAGTGCCATTATCTGTGGTCAGACAGGCTGCGGCAAAACAGAGTTTGTTCTTGACATACTTGAACAAGAGTATGTTGGAGTTTTTGAACATATAATTATATTGTGTCCAACCATAGAGTGGAACGAAGCTTATAAAAATAGATCCTGGATAGGTGATGTAAAAAACCCGAGAGATAAAAAAATAATAATTGTCAATCCCGTTAGCAAAGGCAAAGAAATGTTACAAGAACAGTTGCGTTTATTTTTCAAAAGATATGCTGGCAAGCCCACACTATACATCATTGATGATTGCTCCGCCACAAAAGAATTAACAAAGAAAAACGATATGTTATCAGAGTTGGCATTCTCTGGTCGTCACGCCAAACAATCAGTGTGGGTCATTTCACAGAGATATAATTCTGTATTGAAAGATTTGAGAAAGCAAGCAAAATGGTTGTGTATGTTTTACACCAAAGACAGAGATAGTTATGAAAATTGTTTGAGAGAAAATGATGTTATTCCGACGTTGGAGGAGAGAACCAGAATAAGAAAAGCTTTAGCTAAGACTAAATATTCCAAGTTAATTTTGAGAACTGACCAACCAACTGGTTATTGGGTTGAATAATTTTTGACAGCATTGCTATTTTTTTAACAGCATTGCTTTGTTACTAATAGTAATACTAACAGCAAAGTAGCAATACTGACATAAAAATATAATGAAAATATCAGAAAATATAGTAATGCTTATAGCATTGCTCATAGTAAAGTAGCAATGTTAATAGCAATGCTTGCAGCAAATTAATAATGTTAATAAAAAAATAGCAATATTTATAACAATGCTATTAACAATACTAACAATTACTACTTGCATGAATATCGCAGCTGGTTGTTTTATGTTTTATGTTTATTTCAAGATAAAAAATAAAATTATTAATATAAAAATGAATGCGGAAGAACTATTACAAAACATATCGGAACACACGGAACCAGATGAATATAAGCAGCAAGAAACAAAAAAAGAAAGATTATCAGCCATAGTGGCTGGCGGCGGTAGTCGTCAATATTTGGGTAAAGACATACAACTCACAACTATAGATAGCATGTCCCCGGATGAAATTAACAAACTTTACTGCAGATATGAAGCAAGGCTTGGGGCAAGTATGACCAAGACTTAAGGCAATTCTTTTATTAACTTGTATGTGATGGGAGTATCAAAATATTTCAATGTGACAAATCCACCAAAGCTGATTTGGAGGAAGACCCATTTATTAATCATGCTTTGACAAGTGCTTGTTGTGAGTTGTATTACAGGTATGGAATGTGCTTAGCACCATTTACAGCAATACTGACAACTGTTAGACATATTGATTTTAATAAAAATAAAAATATAGATAATAAAAATGATGGAGAACCAAGAGAGTGAAGTTATACCTGTTGTTACACAACCTGTTGAACAACAAAAAGTAAAAAATCCAAAACGAATAGAGGCTGGGAAAAAAGGAGCAGCGGCAATAAAGGCAAAGCGTTTGCTTCAAGATGCTGCAAAGCAAGATGCTGCAAAGCAAGATGCTGCAAATCAAATAACAAAAATAACAATAGGTGAAGAGGAACCAGAAATCAAAATAAACGTATACAAAAATTATATTCCACCGTGTCTGGTTTTATTAGTAGGCATTGCTGGGTTGGGTTTGTATATTTATAACAGGAAATCTGCTACGCAACCTGTGCAACCTGCTGCTGTTCATGTTGCACCAAAAGACCCGTTTGATTTTTAATAATTTATTTTAAAAAAATAATCATATAAAAAAAATGGCATCAAGTATTGACGGAAAACAAATTGTAAATATGATGTATCACGCTGGAGTGGAAACACTTCTAACTATTGGATATTCTGAGATTGGCAGAAAACTACTAAAAAGACCAGCCCCTAAAGTGTATTTTAATATGGTAGATGTTGGGATGCTGTCTGTGGATATAATGTTAGCAATGGCTACAAAGGATATGTTGATTAAGCAAGGTATTATTCCTGCAGATATTATGAAATAATTTTAAAAAAAATATATATAAAAAAATGACAAGTGCAGTAGCAATGATGATAGGTGGCGCATTAACAAACGCATTGGCGTTTAGCGGTTCAAATTATTTCTTTTCAAAAATGGGAAGTCATTCAGATGAGGAAAGACAAAGGCATGACAAAGCAGTAGAACAATTGAACGCAGCACAAGTGGAGTGGAATAAAAAAAGAACAGAGAGATTAGATTTTATTAATAAGCAACTGCAAAAGGAGCATCATGCAGAGCAGACTTTTGATGATGTGGACCAAGCTATGAAACAGTATTATTATATAACTGGTAAACATTTGCCTTTGGAACCGGAGCCCAAGTTGAGTGATTTCTATACACCATCTCCGGATCAACAGAATAGAGAAATTACGTTTATTGTGGTGGGCATGGCTGCAACTGGATTTGTGGCGTATACATTGATTTCATAAAAAAAAAATAGTTTAAAACTATAATTACTTTAGATTTGGAATGACTAAGTATGTTTACTTTGAAATAACCTTTGGAAAAACTAAGTCATATGCGTGGTACCTATTTTTTTTGTTGTTTTTACATGGTTTCAATCCAAGTGGTCGCATATAATATGGTGGTTTCACAACCTGACTTCTATGGTGATGTGATTTATAAACTTCGTAAGATTCTTGGTCATGATCACTTTCATACTATCTTTGTTAAACTTGTTAAAAAGTTTATCAAAAGAGGTTATGACCCTATCATTTTGCAACGTACTGCATGCTTGGTGGTGGACCCTTTTACAGTTCGCCACTATGCTTTCCTCTTTAATTGTACGATGACCGGACAGGCTGTGGACCCTATGATGACGCCTACCTAAAGCCCATTGGGACGGTGGCGTTTGATGTTTGTCCATGATCTTTCCTGTCGTGCCCTTAATGGTGTATTCTCTTACTGCTCTGGCTTCTGCCAAGTCATTGAGTACCTTCATTGTGGCTTTCTAGGCTATTGTTTTTTTGTATTATATTTACACGAGCATATTTGTGTTTTACTTATATTGCCTATTGATGCTGCCTTGTTGGTTAGAGATTAGATCATGGCGGGGATTTCTTTATTTACACTGTCCTGTTTTAATGGGATGACAGAAGGGTAAGTGTGAGGTTTGGTGCACCCTAGAACCGGTTTAAACCCCCAGTGGCCTACTTTGCCACTGACCGTTCCAAGGCGGAAGCCCTAATGTCAACCCTTTTGTGTTTGTGATGTCGTTTGCATTTTTTATTACTTTTGCCTTTTCGCTTGTCTGTTTGCGTGTTTGTTTTTGTGTTTTGCGGTTGACTGTCGTCCTTGAATGCTGCTTTCCCTGTCCGATATCTTTATCCTTGTTAGCACTCTTTTCTAATTTATTTTTGAGATGATCAGGCGCCCATATTCACCGTTGTCTAATAATGTCAATACCATGGATGGACCATATTCAGTATCTACTATTTTTGTATCTGTAATAGTGTATATTTTTTTTATTTCCAAGTCTGTCCATTTCTTTGTGCTATTTTGATATTGCTCTTCAAGCAGTTCATCAAATCGTGCAGTTGTGATTTCCATTTTAGTTTAATCTTTAGTAGAAAAAAATGAAAAAGATTTATTACAGCCCAAAAGGATTTTGGAGAGGTTACTCGGCAGTTAAAAAATTGACAAAAGATGCTGGTGTCAGTGAAAAAAAGGCATTAGAATTTTTAAAGAAACAAGCTGTGTGGCAGATTTATTTACCCGCACCAAAGAAAATAGTTAGACCCAGGTTTGATTGATGTTTCTGCTAAGAATGGAGTGCATCAAGCTGATTTGTTATTTCTGCCGCATGATACTTTTGGTTTTGGTCGTGTGCGCAAGACTTATAAATATGCGTTGACTGTGGTTGATATTGCGAGCAGATACAAAGAAGCAGAGCCACTGACTTCCAAGGATAGTAAAGAAGTTGCCAAAGCATTTGAAAATATATACAGTCGGCATTTGAAATATCCAAAGTTATTACAAGTGGATCCAGGCAGAGAATTCATGGGTGCAGTATCACAGTTGATGGCAAAACACAAATTAAATATCAGACGAGGCAGAACAGAAATACACAGAGACCAAGCTATAGTGGAAAGATTTAACAGAACATTAGCTGAAAGATTGTTTGGTTATCAGTATGCTAAGGAAATAGATTCGCAAAAACGCAATAGAGAGTGGGTAAAGAGATTACCAGAAGTTGTCAAAGCAATAAATGTGGAAACAAAAAAGCCCCCTCCTGTTGAAATAAAAACATTAAAAGATGATACTATCTGTATGAATGCAAGTGTAAGATATTTATATCAACCCGGGGAACAAGAAGGTGGAAGACGCAGAGCAACTGATCCAATGTGGAGTGGAGATATTCACAAGATTAAAAGTTATATGGTGACGCAAGGCATAAGAGTTTATTATTTGAAATTACCAGCGCCACAGAGAGGATTTGTCAAAGAAGAATTACTTATTGTTCCTGCTGATACCCAAATTCATAAGTTTTTATAAAATCCATGTGCGTCAGTTTTAATACCGTCTGTTGCTATGTATCTTTTAGAGTAAAATGGTGACAGTGTTATTTTGTTTACTTTTATACCATATATCTCATGCTTTATTGAGCGTATCATATTCATTTCATGGGTGTATTTTTTCTTGCCAAACAATGCATCCTTGTAGTTTTCAAAGTTGATATTTTTTTCGATTACGTATTTTTTTACACCCTTTGCTTTTTTAATGAGTTTTTCATCCGCTCTCAAAATAGAATATAGCTTGGGTCTTAATCCAACATACTCAGCTATAGCAACACCCTCACATTCGTCTTTCATTTTACCCACTTTTTTGTTTGTAACATCACGCATTGGGTGATTTTGAGGATAATTACTTAGATCATACTCATCTTTCATTTCAGCCATGTCTTTGTATGCATCATCTGTTCTGATGTCTACCAGTAGGCTGTCAGTGTCTGTGTATAATAAAGTACAGTCATTTCCGTACCTTTTTTTCCGGGTATTATAATACCAATCATACATCATGTACTTTGATAAATCCAATACTGACATTCCAACATAAATTGGTTTGTTTAATGTTAATTTTGTTTTGTTTACATGTATTGCTGACAATTCATCTGAAAATTTTATACGCCTGTTAAAGTTGGGTTTGGCTATTATTTTTCTTATCTTTTCATTTTCAGAGCCGTCAGTTCTGACTAGTTTTATATCAGTCCGCTTGCGTAGATTTTCCATTGTTTTGCCAAACACAGAGTTGTTCATAAGTTTGTAAAAATCTGTTTCAAATTCTGATTTAGCTTTTTTCCTAAGTTCTGTGTTTAGGTTTATGTATGATGCCATCCATGGTTCTTCATTAAATTCTAATACTCTGTGTATTTTCTAGTTTCATGCCTAAAGATAAATACAGTTGCAGGTTTTTGTGATGTATCACATATTTTTCTTTGTCCATAAGATTGGGGACTAGTTGTTCTGTATTTATCATGCTATCATTTTCCAACAGATATGTCTGGTATTCAGACAACCATTCTTTTTTCACTGCTAATCTTTCCGGTGCAAGTGGATAGTCATTGTGAGTTTCATGAAGTTCTTTAGGATATTCCAAATCAACTTCTAGAAAATATCCTTTTCCTTCTTTTGGCTCTGACAAGGTTTCTGATTCCACCCACTTAAAGCCAGAATATGGAAGTCGCTGACTCATTGCCCACCCATAAAGATTATTTGCATCATAATACATTAAAAAGTTGTTTTCCTCGTTAGGGTTATAATCAGCTACATGTGGATTGTTTGCTTTGGCATATCGTTTTGATACCATACTAATTCCACCACGCATACCTTTTTCTATAAATAAGTGCATGTTAATGTCTGTCAAAAGTTCTAATTTTATTTTTGAATGTTTGAGTAAAGCATCCCAAGATAATCCAGGTGCTGTATAGTAATGTAAAGCATCAAGTTTGTATGCACTCATACATGTTTTTCTGAAAGTTTGAAATACATCTGCTAACAGAGTTACATCAGTTTTTAGATATAAATCATCATAGTCTCCAAGAGTTTTACAGTTAAACTCTCTCCATATTTTTTGAGCGTATTCGTAATCTTCGGGACTTATACTTTCATCTGAGAGACTACTGTAAAACTTGTCTATAGGTGGTAATTGAGTTTCCTTGAATCTTTCCATACTGTCCATATATTCGTATGGATAAACACCTTTTCGTAAAAGTTCAGGTTTTAGATATAAATCATAATAGTCTCCAAGAGTTTTACAGTTAAACTCTTTCCATAGTTTTTGAGCATATTCATAATCTTCGTAATCTTTGAGCTTTATACTTTCATTTGAAAGACTACTGTAAAACTTTTCTATAGGTGGTAATTTCGTTTCCTTAAATCTTTCCACACTGTCCATATATTTATGCGGGTAAATACCTTTCCGCAGAGGTAAATTTGTTTGTCTAAACTGATTTTTGGTAATTTCAAAATCAGATGTGCCTGTTGCATTAACCAATTTTTCCAGAGACGAAGCCATAAACTGAAAGCTATCCAAGAATCTAAGTTGTCCGGCACTAAATGAAATATACTTTTCAGCGTTGTTTGGAATGCATGTAATATTACCTGTCATTTTATGTATTGTTTGCATTATAAGATGACTATCATATCCTTTGAGGTTGTGAAATATAACAGGTATAGGTGTTTTACCAGGTTTTATTTTTAGTTTTAAGTTGCAGTTTTTATGTGCTGCACCTCTGTATTCTCGTGTAAAATGACAGTGGTCTCTTACTTTGCCGTTTTTGAATTCCATACCTATTTTATTCTCGCATATCCAGAAGTGTGTTGCTTTTTCATAATCTTCCTCATTTTGTTGTGTCATGATTAATGGTTTTGGGCGAGCAAATATTGTATTAATGTTGCTCTTCTCACATTCTAAGTGATTTAAAAACTTTTCAACAACTTCTTCACCTATGTAAATAACAGGTTCTTTAGCTTTGCCATCATATCTGACAACCTGGTATCCAAACCCACAAGCTTCGTGTACATTTTGAATTTCAGATTTCTTTCCAAATTTGATTGATTGCGGTTTGATTATACTCTCAAAATCAGCATATATTGTATAAGGCACAGGCATCTGATTTTGATGATTTTTAAATTGTGTGTGATTTTTACCTTCTTTTGGCATTTCTATTCTGCAAGAATTTTTGTTAATACCATCACAGTCTTCTTTGTGTTTGGTAAGTAGTCCTTTTCCAGAATAGCCGTGAAGGCAACGATCGCAGAAGTAAGTTTGACCATGATGTTTGTTTTGATCGTAAAGTAATCTATTTAGATATTTAATCCAGCATTAGTGATATTTTGTTGTTATTGTTTTTGGTTCGTTGGGATAATCATCAGGGTTATAATTGTCATCTATAATTCCTTCTTCATTATTTGGATCATCTTCATCTTCATTTTCTAAATCAACCTCAACGTCTTCAGAAATTAAAAGCAAGTTAATTCTTTTTATTTCTTGCGGTTGCTCTGATATTCTATATGGAAATACAGATACCCTTTTTCCTGTGCATCCGTAAACATTAATAGCAAGGTTGTTTTGTTTTTCTACTTTGGAAATTTGAGAAATTGGAGTGGGAAAGTCAATGTTATCTTTCTTCAAAAACTCTTTACTAGGATACTTTGATAATCTGTCTGTGTGATCTGCAGCTGGATTTAAAGCAGAATTTATCGCATGAAACAAACATTTATCATCATCGTTTTTTACATTGATTATTGCCTTCTTGTCAGCTACTGCTTTGGGTAAAGGAATATATGAAGAACCTTTTAATGGTTCATATTTTGCTATATTTAAGTACAACTTAACACAGTGGTCAATTTCCAATCCAGGTGCTGTGTTTGTAAATCTTTCTAAGCTTTCTTGTATGAATGCAGATGACTCATCGTAAAACTCATTTATTTTTTCAGAGCTCAAGATGGCATTTTGTTCACTGCGTAACACTGCTGTGGTATATTTTTTGGTAGCGCCGTCGTCTTTAAATAAATCTACAATGAGACCAAATTGAAACTTTAATCCATTCGTCTCTTTTAGCTCTTTGATAATTTGTTCTGTAATAATGGATTTTTTATCATGAAATAGTTTTTGAGGGTCTTTATATTTTTCAACAGACATCTCGTATGCTTTTAATAAACCACACATTGGTTTGTCAACCAGTTTTAATTCTGGAATACCTTTTTTAGATTTTCTATCATTAAACTCTTTCAGTTCATTTATAACATTTTCCTGTAATTTAGCATATTGCTGCTTTTCTCTTTTACGTAGTTTTTTGTCACGCCGTCTCTTGAGTAAATTTTCTAATGTTTGAGATTTAACCTCTTTCAGAGTTTCCTTTGGTTTTAATGCATTAATGCATTAATACCATTAGACAGTGTTTGCTTATCTATTACTCCTGTATCAAACAGACGTATTACATTTTTTATAGTCTCCTCGTTTTCCATACTTTATTTGTTATATATTAAAAATATTTTTTCTTAAATATAAAATAATTATATACAAAAAAGACAATGGAAAGTAATGTTTGTCAATTTCTTAAAATTGGATTACATAATCCATGTAAAAGCAAGCCAACAAAAGATTCCGATTATTGCAGTTTGCATAAATATAGATTAAAAACAAGTCATGTGTTACCGTGCCTAAAATGTAAAAAAGGCACTTCTGCAAGATATCAAGTATGTGTTGGTTGTGGTGCTCATTCGATTAGAATGAAACACGAATACTGGAAGTTAAAGTCGTACAACGCTGAGTGTCTCCGATTTAGATGTATTGAGGTTTAAAAACATATTTTGTTAATTTCTGATAACAAATCGACAAATTTGTTTTGTATTAAAGAAACATTTTATAATATTACAAAAAAAATTAAACTTGTGTTCTTTACTACCCCTATTTTAAAAAAGTTTGTTAACCTAAGTTTTAATGTTTAATCTCTATTTTGTAATAAAATTTAAACATCCAAATTTAAAACATTTTCACAATTCAATCTTAAAATCTTGGGTTATTTAGCGCCTGTAACATGTTAAATAACCAGTTAAATCGACTTAATTTTCAGTAAAACTGAAACTTTTTGTGTGGTGATTTTAGATTATTTGGGGTGATTTGGTTGTGGTCCAGAACATATATATGCCTCCAAATAATAGCCTCTGTCTCAACCCGGTGTGATTAGATCAAATGTAGCATACGATTTTCAGACCATGTTTCGTATTAAAATCACGGGTCTCCTGGGCGAGGCCGGATGTTTTGAGCTGAATCAAAGTGGAAATCAGCAATCACTTGCTGCTCACTCACTGACTATGCGCACATGTGAACGTATAATCATAATGCATATAGTTACATCTCTCATTAGGGAACAATAACGTGTGGAACGTAGAAGTTACTTACTCTCAAGCAAAACAATGCAGGGTGTTTACACAGATCCGTCACCGGTTCTGGTGGAAACTCGTTCGCTAGTTTTGTCACGCCACAAATACTGCACTCCATACCAAAGGCTGTAAATAATAGAAACAATTTAAACAATTTAGTGTAGAAATATTACACGAAACAGTCCTTAGTCGCATATGTATGCATTGATAGGGAGATAGGCCAACTGGGATTTGGGTTAAAACTTAAATACGGCAAGAAATGTATTTAAGGGTGGTTTAAATGGGCTGGTGTGAACATTTAACTGAAATACTGCCAAATGCATCAATCACTTGGGCTTTTAACTACTTCTGCTCTTTTCAAGAAAGTCGTATGCAAGTTGTGTACATTTGCCGATATATACCGCCACATCCACCTTTTCATTAGATGTCCGGATCATTGGCGACAATCGTCGTCTGTATTTAACCCGTAGTTTAAAGGCATTAATCCGCCGAATAACGGCAAAATTACACAATAAAATCGATTACCCAAACCCTATCCAGGTGTTTGAGTCATAAAATAATGTATACATGCCGATTAAAAGTATAAGTTTATTCAAGATTACTTATATACCTAAGATTGAATATGCGTGAAATGAATTAGGGACTTTAAGTTTCAGGTGTAGCACAGCTATTGCAGCACAGGAAATGTTTGCATTGGGTCGCATAATGGCGGCCAGTAAAAGCATTGTCATGTTAAAATTGTGATTTTTTAAATATATTTTTTTTTGCTTCTATGGAAATGAGTGTATGAATACAATTATTTTGACATCTCATTGTCTATGTTTGTAAACAGTGTAGTCATTCCTAATACACGTTATTTTTTTGGAAGTTACGTGATTCTCACTTTTCTGTAGATGTTCGGCAGCATATAAGGGTATGTTTCATAAGAATTTTAAGTTATTCTGAATGAAAGACGATTATGTCTGAAGAAACCTTGCCGAAAGTGCGAACTGGAGTCGTGCCGTATACTCTACATATATTTCGTCTCAGAGAATTCATAGCTTTATGGTCAGTGTAAAATATGAAACAATTACTCACAGCTAAGTTTAGGATAAAAGCGCACGACATTTAAAGTAAGAAAAATAATCGATTTTTGTAGTGTATAGCTTGTTCAGAAATAAATATATTTAGATTCTAAGTAAACAGTTTTTTTGGTCATAGCCTTGTTGAAATGGTCATGACACCTTGTTTCATTTTGATGGAATATTTAGGCATAGGTTCTACCTGCGCCTATTGCCATCATCGTCTTTTTCAAAATGGCGACACGCCATTATAGTTGAACCCCATCTAGCGACAATTTTGAGATAGTGTTGTTAAGTACAGGTTTCGATTATTTCTATATGCTGGTTTTCTGCAATACATTATCGATATAAAGCAGCTTATCATGCAGATATGCACTTTTCTGCCTAATAAAGCTTTAATTAGCCACTGACCAATAGAGCAAATCAATGCGGAATCCCTCGGCGTGTATTGTACGTAACGTTATCTGACGTCATGCACGTAACTTTGCCTGACGTCATAAAACAAACAAAAAAACAACAACATGGCGACGTCCTCGAGAAGCGTAGCATTCTGAGAAATAGGTAATAATAGCATACAGAACATATGGATAATCTACATGATAAACAGAATATTATGTCAGTGCCTTTTACTATCAAGTGTATTAGGCTCGGCACGAAAACGCAGAATGTCTCGGCACAGCCTTGCCATTCTTCGTTTTCTAAGCCTCGCCTAATAAACTTGATAGTAAAAGGCACTGACATAATATTCTCTATGTATCGTTTAAAATTGTTTTCAAATGAAGTATTGTACGTCAACCAATCAGTTACTCGCTGTTTTCGCGCATGCGTACCGTGCTAAGAAGAAAATGACTATTTAAAGCGATATCTGTAATTTTAAAACACTAGTTTTGATGTTGAAAATAAATACGATTAACTTCTGGTCCTGCTCGATTCTAATACAATGCAATAAAATAATTTTGACATACCGATACAACATTCCTCGGTGGCCGAGATGTTAGCATAGCTGCCATAAGTGCACATTTTGATTTCAATGCGAGATATCAATGGTTCGATTCACGGTGTAAGCGAAAAAATATTTCTTGATGGAGACATTAATTAACAACGAAAATAATGGTATTCAGAAAAAGAGGTGGATTATAAAACGATGAAAGCTGGACATACAATCATCATGAATTATTTGTAGTTAATGATTTTAACTATTTAGGGACTGTTTTTAATTACACTGGAAATGCTTCCTTAATAATGAATGCCTTACCGGAAAGTGCTTATAGCATTAACTGTTTAATTATATTACTGTAAAAAAAAATATAAAGCCTTTTATGACATTTCCGTACAACTGCTTGATGCAAGTGTTTGTTCAATTTTGAATTGTACTTCGAACATTTTAGGATATACTCAATTGAAACACATTCAGAGAATACATTTAAAATTTTGTAAATGGCTT
The DNA here is from genome assembly GCA_037043455.1 of Cyrtodaria siliqua. NCBI lineage: Eukaryota > Metazoa > Mollusca > Bivalvia > Adapedonta > Hiatellidae > Cyrtodaria > Cyrtodaria siliqua. The sequence goes on from JAWPHD010009271.1 coordinate 82,239, forward strand.
TTTCAAGTTAATATAGTGGTAGAGGGTGGATGGGTATGGTCAGCTCATACCAAATCTTACTCGTGGTCTTTTCAGAAAATACAAACTGTTTTCGCTCGCGGTCTTTCGGAACCAAACACAACATGATTGTGCAAAATTTCGAAAGATTTTCAGAAAGCAAGTTTTCTTACATATATTATCAAATATATGTTATTTTGTTCTGTTCCGATGTTTTTGTTGCGAAATCGCAGATTAGAAAAGCTTGAAATCGCGGGTTAAAAACATATTGTTTGCTGCTTAAAATACCGTCAGAATGCAGGATTTGCCTTCCTTCTGAAAAAAAACTTCCGGAGGAGCATGCCCTTGTGCCTACACACTGATTTAGGCACAGCTACGCCCCTGCCTTCATAGTTATATGTCAAGTCTTAATAATGTAAAAGTGTGTGTTGCCTACTCCTCTAAAGGTTTACCACCACTAATTACATGTAAGCCTCCGAGGTGTCGAATGTAGTTCCTATAATTAAAAGTAATCCCTCCTTTTTTATGAAAACGGGTATAAGTAGGGGAAAACTGCCCATTTCTATTCGATTTTGTGGTTGTATGAATAAGAAACGTATTAATATGTTTTACTGAATCACTGGTGAACATTTTCGAAATTTCGACTCTATGCTTACACTTTGTGAGCAATGAAAACAGTCAATCAATGAAAACAGCTGTACCCTTGACCTGTTTAGTAAACAAACAAGAACTTTCTTACATGTCTTGTGACCCCACCTTTTCTGGTGATTTTTCAAGTGGAAAATTAGTTTCCTATATGAACATTACAATGCTGCATTATCCATACTTGAGTTGAATTTGCAGCAAATCATTAATATGTGACACTTTAACATTGGTGTCTATGGGGAAAATAATTAGTGGTATAATTACGATGTCCTGTTAGGGCCATGTTACCATCGCTTCTTACCATCGACCATCGACTAGGTCGATGGTAAGATGCGATGGTCGATGGTAAGATGCGATGGTAAGATGCGATGGTCGATGGTAAGATGCGTGGACCATCGATCATCGCATCTTACCATCGACCATCGCATCTTACCATCGCATCTTACCATCGACCATCGCATCTTACCATCGCATCTTACCATCGACCATCGCATTTTACCATCTACCATCGCATCTTACCATCGACCATCGACCTAGGTCGATATGCGATGGTAAGATGCGATGGTAAGATGCGATGGTCGATGGTAAGATGCGATGGTCGATGATCCATCGCATCTTACCATCGACCATCGCATCTTACCATCGACCATCGCATCTTACCATCTTACCATCGACCATCGCATCTTACCATCGACCATCGCATTTTACCATCGAGCATCGACCTAGGTCGATGGTCGATGGTAAGATGCGATGTTAACATGGCCCTAACAGGACACCGTATATAATACCTAAAACTATAATAAAGAGATAACCTGACCAACCTAGGTGTGCAAGATCACAAACTTGTAATCATGTGTAGGAAAAAAATTACAGGAGTTACTGCACTTTATAAGTCTAAGTCAAGTCTTAACACTTAACGTTTGTCGACTAGAAGGTCACGGCCCACATGTCGAGCCATACTGTGAAGAATTTCAGATTTTTTATCTGACCAACACGAATGAAAATCCCAAAAGATATTCGTTTCTCACATACTTAATATATAATTTAATTAATTTATTAACAGCGGGGAATGCATGTTATAGTTGAGACCGGATGTGACCTATATTTCGTACAAAGTAAGTCACAGCAACCCGACATTTTGCACATGATGTGAGATGCATATAAGGAACATTGTGATGAAGTTTGTTGAAAATCCTACGAGAAAGAAGCAAGATATGCACGTCGTAGCGTAGACCGGATGTGACCTATATTTCGTCGAAAGTACATATTTGGCGCAAGCACATATTTGTTCAGATTTTAATTCATCGTATATTTTGAATGCAATCGAGCGTAACATGCTTGAATTATCCCTGGTGCATAACCAAAAATAGCACATATTGGTCATGCATCAGTCCCTTTAGAATGAATTGAAAATATCAGTAATTGTAAATTTAAAGTCGAACCACCTACGAAAAGCCTACCGAAAAGCCTAATGTACCCCCTTTACAAATTCAAACTGAAAGATACTCTAGAAATAGAATTTCAAGAAATAAACGTTATTGCCAATTCACCCTTTTGCCATTATCAAATCTCGCTCTCTTTATTCGCGAGATTTCGAGTTCGGGGTGTCTCAACAATAACTCTGTATAGTGAATATACAGTATTTATTTGTTTTAGACACATTTTAGAACGTATCATGCAAAAATATCGTGCGAGTGCTGTTTCTGGTTGTGTTAGTAATATAAGTTGTCAGACTATTGACCTTTTCTGGGGGAAATGGCTTTTTTATTGCCATTATAATGATACCTTGAAACTGAAAGTAGGTAGACGTGCGTAACTCAAATATCATACTCCTCGTGTTTCGTAAATTATTTAAATATATATATAACCTTCTTATAAACAGGAACGGTTCATATTCATCTTTTTTACCAGTAGTTTGAGAGTCCAATGCTGTACATGCTGAGTTTTAAATTCACCACTAAAACATGATAAGTATATAAATTCTCCTTTAAATAATGTTCATAAAAGTATATTCCACAAACGAATATGTATAGCAAAAAGTCATTTACTGTTGATAATTATTATGTAAAATAATTAACAGGACTCTGTAATATAGTTATTCCTACCACAGTATAAGATTTCATAAATCATAGGACCTACCTAGATATATAGCCATGCCAAAAACAATTAATTGAACAGTTGCTTTTGTTGAGTTTATGGCAGGTTGTTTATTGTAGTCAAAAGAAATAAAGGGTTTGGCTGTCCAAAGCAGGATGTTTGTTTAGATCAAAGAGGCCATAAATCACAAACACTGGCTACCCGGGGTGTGTTGACATCATATATATACAGTATACATTGTGTAATATTTTATGCATACATGTATTATGTATAAAGTGGGAAAGCTGTTTGTAGTCGGGCTATTTTTAATATGAGCTGTCAGATTATTGAATTTTTCGGTGTTAAATGTGGTGTTTATTTTTTAATTATGATGATATTTTGAAACCAAAAGTAGGTAGCCTATACGTTACCTAAGATATTGTCGATGTTCCTGACGTTACTCGAAGATAATACTTATTGTGTTTCTTAAATTGATTTAAAGGTTCGTTTATCTGCAAGACAGATGTAAAATGTGACATAAAACACATAATTTCGAATTAAATTTAAATAACAAACAAGCATGTAACAGACTTAGGTTTTGTTTGTTTTTGATAAATCCGACTGAACGTAATCTATTTGTAATGTGTTTAGTTTCACAAATGCATACTATAAATAAAATTGATAAAATTAAAACAGTTAGATCAAAGTATTGGTTTACCCTCACCGTGTGGCACATTAGTGTTTGCCCTACTACAATCAGACGGTGAGAAATTTTAAAAAAATGGCGAACTTATTCATGTAAATTTCTAACGATCACCAATGTTAACCTTTTAATCATTAAGTAATCGCTTACAAAATGGCACGCGCTTGTTTTGGCGCGAACGTGTTAAGACGCGTGGTTTCGTAGAAGCGCGGGGGAAAAGTAGGGCAAACACTAAGTCAGTTAGAGGCTAAGAAGTGAAATTTTAACAATTAAGAAACCCCGGTCAGTCGCTGCGCTCCTTCCCTTAGGGTTTCTTAATTGTTAAAATTTCACTTCATAGCCTCTAACTAATACTTAAAATATGACACAATTATTGTAAATATCTGATCTCAACACACCACGCGTAGCCAGTGTTTGTGATTTATGGCCTCTTTGATCTGAACAAACATCCTGCTTAGGACAGCCAATTAGCCACGGGGTATCGCATTATTACGATTGGAGAAACCCTTTATCTTTTGATTGCAATAAACAACCTGTAACAAAACCCAACATAAGCGACTGTTCAATTAATTGTTTTTAGCATGGCTATATATCTATGTAGGTCCTATGATTTATGAAACCTTATCGTATGAATAAAAAATATATTGCAGAGTTCTGTTAATTATTTTATATATGCCGTAACAATTATCAACAGTAAATGACTTTTTGCGATACATATTCGCTTGTGGAATATACTTTTATGAACATTATCAGGGAGTCAGTATTATCAGGGAGTAAGTATACTTACTGACTTTATTTAAAGGAGAATTTATAGACTCTCAAACTACTGATGCTTAATTATCATTTTATTTTTATTTTATAACTGGTAGACAAGATTGATATGAACCGTTCCTGTTTACAAGAAAGTTATACTGTCTATATATATAACTTGGTAAATATGATTAAAATGCAGGGACGTATTTAAGTGTAATAAGTAAAGTTAATTACTTTAAATACTTTATTAAACACGAGGATTATGATCTTTGAGTAACGCACATCTACCTACTTTCGGTTTCAAGGTATCATTATAATGGCAATAAAAAAGCCATTTTACCCAGAAAAGGTCAATATTCCGACAGCTTATATTACTAACACAACTAGAAACAGCACTCGCACGTTATTTTTGCATGATACGTTCTCAAATGTGTCTAAAACAATAAACACTGTATACTCACTATACAAAGTTAGTGCTTGAGACACCCCGAACTCGAAATCTCGCGAAAAAACGAGAGCGAGATTTGATAATGGCAAAATCGAGAATGTTGTAATACTACAGATTTAGAAGATGAGTATCCTTTCATAATTATTTGCTCATGTTACTTTGATTTGAGAAAGAGTCTTATTCAAACTACAACTATCACCATAGATCTACATAACGTGTACATATCACTGATGAATACCCCGTTGTTTGATATACCGATGAGAATGGGCAAAATGAAGAATAATACATGTCTGAAATACTAGTTAATTGTTTAATGTGAACAAAAATCTAGTAAAACAAAGGTCCATAATTCTGTAAAAAAAAAATGCAGAGTCGAAAACCTTTGATGCAGAGACACACATATCATATCATCACGTATGGACCGTATGTCAAGTGTAATAACAATGAAGTTCATTATAGAGTGGACTGTATGTCAAGTGTAATAACAATGAAGTTCATTACAGAGTGATGTATGTCAAGTGTAATAACAATGAAGTTCATTATAGAGTGGACTGTATGTCAAGTGTAATAAACAATGAAGTTCATTATAGAGTGGACTGTATGACAAGTGTAATAACAATGAAGTTCATTACATAGTGGACTGTATGTCAAGTGTACTAACAATGAAGTTCATTATAGAGTGGACTGTATGTCAAGTGTAATAACAATGTTGTTCATTATAGAGTGATATATATCATGTGTAATAACAATGAAGTTCATTATAGAGTGGAACATTCTAAGACAAACAAAGGGTCATAATTCTATAATAAATTAGGCAAACAACAATGTATGATGTAAAGGGCATAAGGTCATTAGTTGTTATACGTATATGAAGTTTGGAACAATCCATTTCTAACTGTTTGAGAAATTAAGTAATACAATTGTTTTACGGGACATTATACAATATTAGAATGAACATTTCTAAGTCAAACAATGGGCCACTGGCATAATTCTATAATAAATTAGGCAAGCAACAAGGTGTGATGTAGAGGGACATAAGGGCATCAGTTGGTATGTGTACATGAAGTTTGGGAACAATCAATTGAAACTGTTTTGGATTTTTTTTTTGTAATACTAGAAGGATGTTCCACGGAACACTTGTATCGCCTGCCGTGTGCTTATTTCAGCAAGTATAACTATAAAGTTTGAAGACAGGGGTGCAATCCTTCATGAATAATGGAGCAGTTTTTTTAAGTGTTAAAGTTTATGAAAAGGGGCATACATCTGCACTGGATAATTGATAAGGAAAAACTGTATAAAGTTTCATGACCATCAATTATTTGTCAAGTTAAGAGCTAGGTTAGTTTGCAGGTTAAGGTTTTATGAAAAGGGCCATAACTCTACCAAAATAAAAGTTAGAGTTATTGGACATGTGTACCAACATTCCTTGGGTTGAGATGAAAAAGTTTCATGAACAAACCTGAAATTATTTTTCAAGTTATGGCCAAGGTTAGGTTGTAGGTTAAAGTGTGACGGACGACGACGGACAAAATTATCCCTAAGCGTCTGCCATGCTAGACAGGCGACACAAAATGAGTAACGTGACAGGGTGCGACGCGACCGGATGGGGTGCGACGTTATGGGGCATTACGGGACGTTACGGACAGCGTGATTCCTATATAGGTATGAAAGCAATAATTATTTTCCCCATAGACACCAATGTTAAAGTGGCACATATTAATGATTTGCTGCAAATTCAACTCAAGTATGTATAATGCAGCAGTGTAATGTTCATATAGAAAACTATTTTTCCACTTGAAAAATCACCAGAAACGTGGGGTCACAAGACATGTAAGAAAGTTCTTGTTTGTTTACTAAACAGGTCAAGGGTACAGCTGTTTTTATTGATCGACTGTTTTCATTGCTCACAACGTGTAAGCATAGAGTCGAAATTTCGAAAATGTTCATCAGTGATCCAGTAAAACCTATTAATACGCTTCTTATACATAAAACCACAAAATCGAATAGAAATGGGCAGTTTTCCCCTACTTATAATGCCCATTTCTATCGAAAAAGGAGGGATTACTTTTTATTATAGGAACTACATTCGAATACACCTCGGAGGTTTACATGTAATTGGTGGTGGTAAACCTATAGACCCAACTTCACTTTGTGAATCGGGGGTATAAACATTATTATGTCAGACCCAGCGCGCTTAAATGTTTAGATTTAATGCAGTCAGAAAATGATACCGTTTTACAGTTAGCAATCTACATTGAAAACTACCTTTCTAGATACCGTTTTATAGACATAACCATTTTTTATATGGGTTGTTCATTCTCAACTAGAAATGTTATCAATATATATATCATGATGTAAGTTGTACACGTCAAAACAAAGCATGTATACTTAAAGGGACACATGACAATCTTGAAGTCGTTATCAAGCAGTAGAATTAGTCTCTCCATTTATTATTCCAGTGTCCTTTTGACTTTAGATCTGCTTGCATATATTTAAATGCAATTTTGAGTTTTCAACTTTTCTTTGTTATTCTATGATCATATGTTTGAATATATTATTGGAGAAATGACATCAACAGTTTGCTTCATACACTTCTGATAATATTAATGATTGCACATATCCAAGTTATGTAGAAAAACTAACGGGACGCCGTGAGTTTTTAAAAAATCGAGATTGCCATGTGTTCCTTTAAATTGATCAATGTGTTACTTTGTAAACGATCCTTAAACAAATAAAACATGTTACATTATTTTGCACTTGACAAATAGTGAACTTCTGTTCAATCAATCTTAACACAAAAGTGAATTCAATACTTCTTGAAAAGTAAGCTTATCGTATGTAGAAGTTGTTCGACGTATTGTAACTCTAAACGTCTGAACAAAATTACTGACACATCACAATGCCATGAATGGGTTAAAAATAGTTATTTCATACATATTATATAATACACTACTTAAAAGAAGGCGTAGATCGCTGTTTTGTCAAATACAAAATTGGCAAAAGCACCATAACCTTCAGAAAAACAGTTTGTTAAATCAAATAACCTGTACAATCTCAGACTACAAAAGGCATTATAATGACAAAGCCTTGACTAAAATTTAAAAAAAACAACCCAGATAATATTTATATTTAAAAGACACTGATAAAACTTCGTCGATTATCATGGAGAACAGTAGTCTAGCGGGTTTCGGAAGCTACTTTGAACGTAACGCAAAGGATGTCACATGCATAAGGCCATCCTTAAAAAAATATTTGTTTGCTGTTTCCCGACCTTGGATTTTACAAGTGGGTAGGTAGGTAGGTAGGTAGGTGATTTTTTTTTTGCCAAGGCAGTAAAAACCTTTAGAAATGAAAGAAAAAAAATATACTAAAAATAGTAAAAAAAAAAAGATATCTTAAAGAACTGCAATAGAATGTTTTTGGTTGGGCCCTTTTTCGTGGGTAGGTAGGGAAACAGCAAACCAACACTTTTTTATGGTCGGCCTAAGCAGTAATTTTATCATTCAACAATAGCAATATTTCCGTTTTACCCTGTTCTTTTATCATAACTATGCTCTCCATTCTAAAGATCGCACCTCACCTTAAAATTGACAAATAATGACATTTTCAAATCTTAAGGACCAAAACGTAATGAATCCGCCTGAAAAACGACTCTTTAATTACACGGAAAGCGCAGTAAGGTGTGCTATTTTATGTTATGTACCAGGGTTAATTTAAGCAGTTTAAGCTCATTTCATTCCAAGTCTATGGTGAATTCAAATGCTAGACAGGAACAACACGGTGTTAAAAACACAATTTAATTCATATGACACTCATGAATTGGAATATTTTTCCAAAATCAAATTAGTTTTTTTCTTTAAAAAAAAAGCTATAAAAATGCTGAAGTACCCGGAACCCTTTAATGTCAAATTGGATTTAAAATTTATCCACAGACCTAATCACAGACCTAATCACAAATATTTATTACGTATGTGTACATACTAAAAGGAACGACTGTTTTACGGCTGCGATTACACTTATGGAAATAAAGTGTTGTTTAACGGTTCATAAACAGACCAGTTACATTATTTAGAGCCACTTCTACAGAGACAAGGGCGAATAGGATAAGCGGTAAAAGGTGCTACGAGTATATGAACAAAGAAGGCACATAGTACCGTTTACTTCTAAGGTTACGTACCATGCAACATAGTTAGATGTTTTTCATAGAGAAAACGGTAAGTTCATCTAGGACAGTGCGAACTCACACTGGCCTTTACATAAGCTGGATTGTGTTTAACTCTTCGCTGGAGAAATTAGACTTTTATTACGATAGTATAGAGAAAGAATGATAGACAGAAGAAGAGATAGTATTATATATATGTATGTTATACTTAAACGAAGACTAATACCTAACCCACTCTCTGAGCGAAATTTACCCACGGAATAGCAAAAAGGTATAAAAACAAAACTGGACAACACAGTGTGTTCTTGATTTAACTATAGACAATGGTCTGTAATATGCAAGGAACGACAACTCTGGGTAGAGATTGACATCGTCCGGGGTCGAAGTTCAACTTCAGAACACATATCACGATTATTTTTCTTAATCGAATATGCAGTAATATTGAACGTCAAATGTGTTAGTCTATGTTAAACTCTAGATCTATACTGTTTCATAAATAAATTAAGCGCTTGAAGAATAGTTATTATCAACAACAAAAGCTTACCTGCGTGATCAGTTGTTCAAAACGAAAGTTGGATTTTCAGAAAATGCGTTTTATTACCACCATGGACAACCGCATACGCTGGTTGGAACGATTCACTTTAATGTGGGGCGCATTCGAACACGCCTACACACAGAACGTTTGCAGCATGGAATGGAGTTTTCATTAATAATTAATTTTCCAGCTAATTCTACAGTTTTTAAAAGGGCAATCTTGAGTTGTATATCAAGCATTAAAATTAGCACCTCGATGTATTAATCTAGCATTATTGTATCTGCTTGCATATAATGATTTTTTGAGGTGTCGGTGTTCAATGTGTAAACCTATTATTGGGGCAATACATTCGGCAGTAAGTATTACGTAAAACTATTTATTTTTTATTCTAAAACATTCTAAAATTATTAATGATTGCAAATATGCAAGTTATGAAGAAATACTAACGGAACACCTCGAGTTTTTTGCCCTTTAATCGGCAATTTGGAAATGAAAGTTGGCAGATCAAAGTTAGAGCGTACGAATACATTAACTCTTCACATTTGTTTGTTTATCACGATTGCCGTGTGTCACTTTAATCAATTTGGAAATGAAAGTTGGCAGATCAAAGTTCAATCTCATTAAAATCAAATCCTAATTACGGATACTCTCCGCTTCTAGCGCAGAGTATCATAGCGGGATAAAGGGTCGTTGGCCTGTAATACACATGTTTGACACAATTAAAGGTATATCTAGTAAGTTTTATTCATTTCTGAGGGCTTTGCATACATGTTTTGGCAAAAATGTCAGAAAGCGACAATCTACATCTGTCCGCAAAGATGTCGAAAAGCCGCTTATGTCTGTTTTGATGTTGAGGTAAATCTGACTCTGAGTTTATCGCTTCCGTTAGGGTGAGAGTCCATATGAAAATATTTTATGCTGTTTAATATATTTTACAAATTAAATTATTTAGTTGGCAACATATTACCTATGTTTTTTAAACGTTTTTTTCTACCCCCACCCCTTTATTTTAATGAATGTTCATTAATCTGTACTGTAAGCATTGCTTATTGGCTGCATGGTTGCATGAAATGACCTGTAAAGATGGTACAAACAGTATCTAATAAAAAAAAAAAATTAATTAGTACAGTTACATGCAATCTTGTGTAATGAGCATATTGTAAAACATGGCATGGCCCTAAAAATGGAGTTGGGGAGGATAGTCTGAAATTATTTTTTGTCATTTTTAAACTGAAAAGTTGCATTTTTTTTATGGTTTCACGTGAATATAGAAATAGAATAATGTTAATTAATCCATTTGAAGGCAGATTTTGAATATTTACAAAAACAGTGGCATTTTTATGGTAAACTCTGCTATTTTGACCCCTGAAAATCACAAATATCATTTTTCAGTAGATATTATTTTCAAGATAATTTCAACTGGTTGAAAATCACATGTTATTGATGAAATCCATTTAAATCACCAAAACAAAAGATTGGAACGGTTGTCGAGATATGGCATTTTGAAAATTCTGGATTTACGCATTAAAATCGCATGAATTTGACTTCAGCCGAACCTCTTTTAAGCCCTCATATTTTGTAGAAAACGATTTTTTTCAAAAAACGAAAGACACCATTTTCCTCAAAATGAATGTATCAAACAATTTAGCAAGAAAAAAGCAGTTAGTTTTGAATGTCTATTTAGGTCAGATTGATTTGGGGCTTCTGACTGGTTGAAAAAAGTATAGGGTCTATTAGGGCATATAGTCAGATTGTAAGGTAGATTCTGATTAGATTAAATTAACCAAATCATAACAAATCCCCATAAAACATCAACATATTATATTTCCATCATAAAACGTGGTGATTTAGGATATTTTGACAGAAATTTGCATTTTTATGGATACTGAGAGTATATTTGCAAAAAGTAAAATTTCTTTACTGAAATTCTGGGGATGCCCACGTTCAGTGAAATATTAGAGGCTGAAAGCATAAGATTACTCCCAATTTGCTGGCCATTTTTGAGTGTCTCTAAGATAGAGATAGTTCTTTAAAAAAAAGTTAGGTTTTATCATCCGTTCGGATATAGGCATATGGTTGTAGGCCAAAAGGCTATAATGGAGGCCCATGGGAAATGCAATATTGGTAGATGACCATATAAAGTATTCTCTGTTATCCCATATCGCTCAGTTTCTAATGGCTGATCTTATCAACTTCTTTATTGAAATCAGTTAGAATCAGATATATTTGTTTCTGTTATACTGTTTCGTGCACATATCATTGATTACCCAACATATACTACTATCAATTCCCGAGGTCAGCTTACTTGCAGACTTAATTTACCATCACCTTAGACAAACAATCAGAAATACTAGTTAACACAATTATTAAGAACTGTTCAAACTGGGAAATGGGAAAACATGGGAGACATGAAAAATGCCAAATCATTCATATCAAAATCGTAAACACCTATAAAAAGGAATATGATAGTGGACCTTTGGAAACGACCGAACACGATAAATATGAACTATTGCAGTCACTTATTCTAGTAATGTGCAGGTTTCCTCTGGAACATACTCACACAGTGAAATGACTATGTGAATGAGACACAGTGAAATGACTATGTGAAGGAGGATCAAAGTGTGTATGGACAATTAAAAGCATAATAAATAGAACTGGTCTATCCGGGGACTACCACAACACTTGACCGGAATATGTCAACGGTTTGGGCATCGATCGTGCTGGTAGGCAAGCTGTTCCACAATATGATCCCTGCTGGAAAAAAGGAGTAATTGCGAGCGTTCACCTTGCTGTGTGGTTCTAAGGAGCGACTGTCGTGACCACTTGTGCTTGCTCCTATAGGTTGGAGAAATGGACTGGTTGGTTTCTACAAGTTTATGTATGATTCTGCATATCATTACAGCTTCGGCCTGTTGTCTTCGGCTATGTAGGGACTCTCAACCAAGGTTTATCAACATACTGGTGACACTGCTGTAGTCGCCTGTTGTGAAACGAGCAGCTCTGCGTTGCACTGCTTCTATCTTGCCAATATTGGATTGTGTATGTGGGTCCTATACGCTGGACGCATAATCCAATTGCGGTTTCACCAGGCTCTTGTATCATGTTGCTTTGAAATATTGTCTGAAGGACATGATGACCGATTGATAGTTTAGGAAAGCAGTCGTGTCGTTTGCTTTCTTGGTCAAGGCGTTGTGGTGGCTATATATTGATTCCAAGTCAGGGAGCTATATATGGTGACTACCAGATACGTTGCCTTGTTTGTTTCAGTACTTGCTAATGGATGGTATAATGTGAGTCTGTGGCATTCCTCTTGTTGGTGATACATTGTGCTCACATTTATCAGGATTGAAGTCCATGTGCCATTCACGGCTGTAGGCTGGCCAGATCAGCCAGGATGGACACTCTGTCAGCTGCTGAGTTCATGTTACGGTAGAGCAGGTAATCGTCTGCAAACAATCTCACCGAGGTATTGACTCTGGAAGGGAGGTCATTGATGTAAATAAGAAATAGCAAAAGGAGCCATTACCATGCCTTGAGATGCCTTGAGGTGCCCTGAGGTGCCTTGAGGTACACCGGAGGTGACTGGTGCTGCGGTTGAAGTTTCGCCACTCAACATTACCTACTGGCTTGTAGATGCTAGCACGTTCTTAATCCACTGCAGTGTGTTTCCTCGTACTCCTTAGACATAATAATAACAGAAAATGTCAAAGTTAGCGGACTTAAAACTCACCGTAAGAGGTGCATTCGAAGTTAAATAAATATAAGTGACGTTACTATATAACCATCTGAATCTGAATTTGCATCCGTGCTCGAGGGGTTAACGACGTTGCGTTGTAAACCTTCTCGGCTCTCACCGCTGCGGGTTCGAATCCCACTGGGAGCTCAACTTGTGAGAAACTGTCGATTCTTACGGATGGCGGGATGATCTGCCTCTACCACAAAACATCGACCGTCATATATGGCTTAACTGTGCTAAAATGACAAAAAAACACCTTTAAACAAACAAACAAACAAACAAACTGTACGCTGTTGGGTCTGTTACGGCATAAACACATCGGGGGAGAGGCTGTTGCTGTTAGTAGCACTTTACGAGAGATGAGATGAAGCTCTCCAATGATGGCGCACACACGGAACATTCTTCAAGATGGTTCCAATCAATAATTATTTTTGGAAAAAAACAATTTATGTATTGGTTGTTTTTACACTGCACTGATTTGAAGCATTTAGAATTGTCCAATACCTAATTGTCTATAATTCAGGAATTTCAGCCCCTCGAACACCTTGAAGAAGAACCATGCAGTCTCTACTATTCAAGATCACTCTTTTCTTAGTAAAACTAAATAGTGTAACGTGTAAAGGTACACGCGCATCACCCTTAGGTCCCCTATATGGGTTAAGGATGATTAATGTTTTTATAGCCGATATTCGGTCATGTTCCCAATGCCTGAATATATCTATTTTTCCAATTTTGAGAAGAAAAAACAAGTGAAAAAACAACGACATTATTGATGTGTTTTTTTGTTGTTATAAAGTGTGCCAATTATTGAGTATGAAAATGCCTCGATCCGTTGATCTTGGTGCGCAGTAAACAGTATTAAATATAAAATTAGGATTTATTTTTTACGGTTGTACGGACGGACGGACGTTGCGACTACTATATGCCGTCCTTCGGGGCATAAAAACACACACACAAACACAGGATTAGAGGAAGATATTTGGATGATAGAAAATTAGACATGCCTTGTTGCTGATTATAAACAGTGAGATTCAACGCGCGGAAGGAATTGAAACTACTGACACAGTAGTGTTTTCGGGGAATAGATGACAGAGCATTTCGGTCACTCGCTACAAAACAAACTGAACTGACAACTTTACGTATAGTCGAGTATGTAACTATGTGAGTAGAGGATGTAAAACATATTTGATTCAACGGTTGCCGGCAGGTACGTTTTAAACACTTTGTTACATCTGTATAATATCATACTAATTTAAGGACTATAATTGTTCAGCCATCTTTGAAAAAAAAATCCAAAATGGATGGGGTATGATTAATTAAAATTTTCATTCAAATGCATTTTATAGGCATGGACATTGTCAATGATATAATAGATGACATTAATGCAACACTATTGTTGTGAACATAATATCAGAAACAATATTTATTTGGCAGAAATAGTGCCCTTTATATTCGAAAAGTTTAGTGCAATTTTACTCTAAGATGTTTTGTTTTTTATGTTAAATAAATTTGTCCATGGAATTGTCCATTTATCTAAAAATGGCACACGAGACATCATTTCTAAATTAAATACGGCATGTTATCACATCATCCAAATTTCAAAGTCAATCATTGTAAAAAAAACCAAGCTATTCATAATTTTCCATTGCAGAGATGTTGAGATTTTATCTTATTTTCAGTAGGTGATAAAATTTGCGTTACTCGGTTTTTATCCTTAGGTTCTATAGTAAAATAAATATCTTTGGCAGAGTAAAAAGATGATAATTTTCAGGATTTTGATAGATACATATACTGAATCAATTTGCAGGAATGTGCATGACATATGCCAGGGTTTAAAAAAAATCACACTGTATATACCTTACTTTTAACAGTAAACTGTGTTGAACATCAAGGATAAAAACCGAGTTTATTGGTATGTCTTATTTCTGGTCAGTGATTGGTCAGTTTTTTTGATGATGCTCTATCAAAATTATGAATTTTTTCAATGGCATGTACTTTCAAAATAATCTCAATGCTATAGTATGGTGGCACTGACGGGTTTTAATTGTCAAACTATTATAAATGGCAACTATATTTTTGGATGTATTAAACACAACTGAGTGACTGTTGTGAATAGAACATGGCAACACAAGAGTTACTGTCATCTATTATATCATTGACATTGTTCATGCCTATAATATGCATTTGGATGAACATTTCAATTAACCATACCCCATCCATTTTGGATTTTCTTTTCAAAGATGGCTGACCAATAGCCCTTAAGCCATAACCGTCAAAATGTGGACATTTACAAACCATTCAATCAGGCTGTTTAACTCAACCTGAAGACATTTGATGACGTACACTGTTCATTCGTTACAAAGTGAATTAATACGGTTCGAAGTGAAATGATACGGTGTAAAATGTCAAACCATACGACGCAAATAGAAGTCATTCAGGCAGCGTCATTCAGTGGAATGACGAACCATTTGACAAAAAAACTAATGCAATACAATAAAATACAAGTCGGTACGATGAAAACTTAAACGATTCCTCGAAAAACGTAAATTGATGCACAGCAAACAGGCGAGTAGCGTGCCATACTCATTTACTCATGTGAGTAAACTTTTCAAACGAAGGCTCAAAAAATAAAAACTCGAAAAACGCAATAAAAAGCGGACCTATTTTTAGCAGGATTTAAATCTTTCATCCTGACCCTAAAACTACCCCTCCCGCACCTACCCCCGTGAGTAATTGAGAATTTGGTCACACTACGCCACTGGCAAAGTAAATCAGTATGATGCAGTATGAATCAGTTTAAAGCAAACACATTTAATCAGGTTGTAAGTAAAATAATCGGACGAAAACAAAGTCGGTCTAATGCAAGACATTACGTGCAAAGTGAAACGGTACGATGGCGGCAGCACTGTCGATACTTGCAGGGTTATTTCCCCTATTTACTGACTTTATGATAAATTAAAGTACTGAGAGTACCGAGAATGCAAGGAAAGAAATGTATGAATATTTGCACGATTGCTGGATATTTAAAATTTCCATCAATTTGAAATAGTTTTAGCCAACTTGGCGACCTACAAAAATCTTAGACTAAGAGGGTCTATTTATTCCAAATATATATTGTGATCAATTGTCAATAATCTGTTTCAAATCTAGACTGCTGCATGGTATCCCACCACTTTTCAGCACATTTATTAGCTTTTAATAAACAAATATTTAAAATAGATGTTGTCGTTTCATTTACTACCACCATACGAAGGCTTAGCCTTTTGTACGCAATATACGATGACTTTAAAGTTGAATGTGGGAAACCCCACTAGAAACGTGACCCGGCCCGTATTCATAGATCTACATACTCTGGATTCGAAACATATCGTAAATCCAATTTATCCGCCGAATAATAATTTACCCATGAATACTTGCGCGTACAGGTAAGGGTTTTTCGCGCATGCGCGTTGCGCTAAGAATACGCACCGTCTTACGAATTGATCAAATCAGAGAAAACCTAGTATACATATCGTTGTTAATTTATTTGTTTTGGGAAAAGTATTTAAAGGGACAATGTCCGTAACTTTTAGCTTACAAAACACACACTAATTATGTTCGCAAACATTACACACTAATCATTATTCAATTTTTACTAATTAAAAGCAAGATTGTTTGACGGAATTCAATCGCGGTACAAAAAAAATGAATAACCACATCGAGCGTTTGAACTTGCAGCTCAAACTAAAATTACACTCGCGGTAATAATAGTGAGCGTGAGCGTGAAGCAGCCGACATCGCTCCTACCTGAGCTAACTGGGCTATACATATTTCGCAATACATACTATGGTGAAAACCTAATGCGCTAATGGAAGTCACGTGATCGCAGAAAAGGTAAATATGGTGGGTCCCACTTTATTTACAAATAATAATTAAAAGCTTCTTTTTTTCAAACTCACGAATGTATTACTACAGACTTCTTAGGGTCTATGTTCATGTTTTCATGTATACATTTCACTGAATAAAAGTCAGACAGTTATTTGGTTATGCTCAATATCTGCTTACTTACGGACAGTGTCCCTTTAAGATAGCTGGCTGTTTCAAAGATGAGTTGAAAGACAATTCTTTATTCTATACAGTGGTTTTGTTTTAGCTTTACTAAAAATACAGTGATTTTGTTTTTACTTTACTAAAAACGAACTAAATAACAAAAAAATACGTTCGTTTGACTGTATGTGAAACTGCGACAGTGACGTGACTCGGCAAATTAAATATATATATATATATATCAGTGCTCACAGAAAATTATTTTAAAGAGACAGGCCCAGGGCTTGTTGCTTCTGAAAGTGGAAAGGCCCTGATTTGAAATGGACAGGCCCTGATTTAAAATGGAAAGGTCCAATATTTTTTTCTTTTTGGAAACGTGTCTTTATTCACTTTTATAGCACACATTTGTTACGTATGTATTAATCAAACTCAGAACCTCCTCTGACTATATTTTACCTTTTGCTACCACTTTATAGTTTATGCTCCCAAGAATTAATTAACACTTGACTTCGATTAAAATACGTTAGAATAGAATATTAGTTTACATAGTTATTTATAACCGATGCAAAGGAGTATACTAACACTTTTTGCTAGACGATAATAATCAGAGCCGACTTGGTCAAACTGGAGCTGAACTTGGAGCCAAATTTTTAATCATGTTTTTTTAGACTATCAGGGCCTAGACTAGAATTAATTTAAAAGTAGGATTCCAGGAACTCCTTTACACCTTATATAATTGAATAGAACCAACATGTATTTGTAAAGGACAGTTTTTCTTATTCGATTATGTAAAAAAAAAAAAAAAAAAAAAATATCCGAAATTATGTACCATCCGAACTACTATGACACCGCACTTTTACGGCATGAAAATTTCACAAACATTTCTGTATCTGTATCTGTATGGTTACGAAGTAGGACCAATACTGGTATATAACTTCGGGAAGAGTGCGCGAGCTTAGTAACAGAGTTGGAAAGGGATAATTTGAATCCCTCAACTGTTTGGGCGCTGATAGTATTCTCGTCCAGGTGGTTCCACTTAATCACTGTTTATATGAAGAATGAGTTCCTGTATTGATCAGTGTTGGCGTTATCTATCCCAAAGCACTTTGAATTGTTTGTTACTTGTCGCTCAATAATGTTTTTAGATTCAAAATCTGAGAATTGCTTAGCTTTTATAAGTCTTTTAGGTCTTTGACTGACTAAAAAATCATATGTACATGTCTATTGCCGGTACCATACCCCCCACTATCTTGTATAAGTAGACAACACGGTTGAATTCACGCCTATGCTGGAGTGTCGGTAGGTCGAGATCTTGCAGCATTCTTGTCACGCAGCCATCATCTTGCGACTTATAATCCTTTTGGATGAACCTGGCAGCTTGGCGTTGAATTTTTTCCAGGGAGTTTATATCCTTTTGGAGATGCGGGTCCCAGATAGAGGAGCCATATTCGAGGGTTGAGCGGACTAGAGTGATATAAGCTAGCTTCCGACATTCATGTGGGCAGTTCTTTAAGTTTCTTCTTGGAAAGCCTAGCGTTGAGTTGGCTTTTTTACATATATTATTTATGTGGGTACTCCACTGTAGGTCTTCCGAGATGGTGATGCCTAAATATGGATTTGCCGAAACTTGTTGGAGTATTGTGTTGTCAATTTGGTAGAAATGTGATGATGAGTTTCTGACCCTTAAAGGGGTTGATGCACTATTTCCAAACACAGTTTATTTTAAAGGGCTCTGAAAAACTTGAAAAAAGCTGAAAGAATTATCAAAATGCCATGAAAAATAAAGGAGATATGACCTATTGAAAATGTGTAAAGAACATAAATGGAGGTGGCCATCTTTGAACGATGACGTCATCGTGCCGTTTTACCATATATGGCATATTGACAAAATGTATTTTAAAGCAAAGAAAACCACTGCAAATTAATTAAAAATAAATAAAAAGATGTAAAATGTATACATTTTAGTATTATTTTTCATTTGCAGTGATTTTCTTTGCTTTAAAATACATTTTATCAATATGCCATATATGGTAAAATGGCTCGATGACGTCATCGTTCAAAAATGGCCGCCTCCATTATGTTCTTTGCAATTTTTCAATAGGTCATATCTCCTTTATTTTTCATGGAATTTTGATAATTCTTTCAGCTTTTTTCAAGTTTTTCAGAGCCCTTTAAGATAGACTGTGTTTGAAAATAATGCATCAACCCCTTTAAAATATAGCACTTCTTGGCATTGAATCGCATACCCCAAGTTGATGCCCATTTTTCCAGTTCTAGAAGGTCATTTTGGAGAGTCATGTGGTCTTGTATGCTATTTATTGTCCTGTATAGTAGGCAGTCATCTGCGAAGAGTCGGACTTTAGATGTAACGCAATCTGGTAAGTCATTGATGTGGCAGAGGAACATTCGCGGTCCTAGGACGGTGCCTTGATGTACACCAGATTCGACGTGGACACTTTTAGAGTGTTCCCCTTCGCAGACAGCATTCATTGATCTCTCTTTCAAAAAAGAGGATAGCCAATTATTTAGTTGGCCCTTGACGCCAAAGCAGTCTATTTTATGGAGTAGTTTGTCGTGTGGAAATGTGTCAAATGCCTTTGAGAAGTCGAGGATGGCAATATTGATTTGTTGTTTCTCGTCGAAAGCTTTGAAGAAGTCATGGAGAGTAACTAGAAGCTGACTTTCAGTGGAGAATCCAGATCGAAACCCGTGGTTGAGCTTGGTCAATATGTTGTGTTTGTCGAAATGTTTCCACATGTGGCTGCAAATGATATGCTCCAGGATTTTACAAGGCACTGATGTCAGTGAAACAGGTCTATAATTTTCGGGCAAGTGTCTGTCGCCTTTTTTGAAGACAGGGGATATGTTTGCATTCTTCCAATCTTGTGGCAGTGTGCCAGTGTCAATCGAAAACTGGAAAACACCACGGAGTCCTTGGGCTAGCTCTTCAGCGCAGGTCTTCAGTACAATGTTTGGGATGCTGTCTGGGCCCATTGCCTTTGATGTTTTAAGGTTTGTAAGGAGTTTTAATATGCCTTTCCTTTCAATGTTTAGGTGTGGAATGGTAGGTAAAGTTTTCCTTAGGTTGAGTGGTGGAAGAGAGGTGTTGCTGTCTCTGGTGAAAACTGATTGAAACTGTTCCACGAGTATGTCTGCTTTTGCTTTGGAGTCAGTGATGAGGTTGCCGTGCTGTTTAAGAGGGGCTGTTCCGATATTATCTTGTTTTTTTTGATTTAGCGTATTTCCAAAAAGAGTTGTTTTCTTGTAGTCCTTCTTGGATGATGTTGTTTACCTGGTCCCATTCGGCTCTGCGGAATTGTCGTTTGCATTCTTTTTGGAATTGTCTGTATTTTACCCAGTTGTTCTTAGCCTTGGCATGTTTATATAGTCTTGCTTTTTTCTTTAGTGACTTGCGAAGTTTCCTGTCCACCCACGGTAGCGAATATTTGTTTCTGCATGTTTTTGATGGCACATTTTTTTCAACGGATCTATGTATTCCATCTTTGAAGGTTGACCAAAGTTCTTCAATGTCAGTTCCTTGGCTTAATTGTATGTTGACTTCAGATGATATAGAGTCACAGTCTGCCTTGATAGCTTCCCAGTTTGCCTTTGCAAATTTGAAGATCTTCCTTGGTTTCTGGTTATGGTACACAGGCTTGATGTCCACGTCGGTGACAACCATGGCGTGGTCAGATATACCGGGTGCATTGACAGAGGATTTAATCAGGGAAGGGTTTGTTGTAAAAACCAGGTCAAGTAGGTTTTGATCTCTGGTTGATTCTTCATGGATTTGCATCAGGTTGAATTCTGTCATGGTGTCTACAAGGTGCTGTTGTGCTAATCTGTCTTGGACTTTTGGGTCACTAGAGACAGTTAAAGTGTTCCAGTCAATATCAGGGCAGTTAAAGTCTCCGCACAAGATGAGGTGCTTTGGTTTGGAAGAGTTCAAAAGTTTCAATGAATCTGCAAGTTTGTTAATGTCAGATATGTTTCTCTTTGGCATATAAAAAGATCCAATATAGAGGACTTTCTTTGATTTAAGTGTCACTTTTACATATTCAAGTTCACAGTCTGTGACGAAATCAATACACTCTATTGCCGTCAAGTTGTTCTAGACTGCTATGAAAACTCCACCGCCTCTAGTGCCCCTGTCGTTCCTGAATGCTTGGTAGTTGGAAGATTTCGGCATTATTAATAGCATTTGGAGATGTTGGTTTTCCTGGTTGTATTCCTTTCAACCATGATTCTGTTCCACAGATTATGTCTGGTTTTATGTAGCTGACAGCCATTTTGAACTCAGAGTTATTTTCTTTCACACTTCTGCAGTTGATGTTAAGGATTCTGAGGTTCTGCTTGTCTGGTAGCTCTGGGTAGGGGTTAGAATCACTGAGGTCTTTCCCTGACGACATCCTACGACTGCTGTGGTTGCTTGAAGTAGAATGTCGGTGTGAGCTGTTGGTGTTGTTACCTCTAGGGCTGCTTGTGTGTAGAGGGCTAAAGACATTTGAGTGGACGGAGTCTATAGTCGAGTCAATGAAGGTTAATGGTGTGAATGAGTTTGATATTTGAAGTTCGTCACATTTGCAGCACTTCCATACAACACTAGGCCTTTCTAGGGCTCTATAGTCATGTGAGCACATAGATAAACACGTTCTGTGATGCCAAACATTACAGTCATCGTAGGCAATCCCTTCCTGTGACCAAGATACTGGGTATTTGCAGATGGCACAAGGCCAAACAGGTTGGCTGTTCCTTGGTGGTCCAGGGTTTAGTTCTATATCACCGGACAGCACTAATAGTAATGTCAGAATGGTTTTACACGTTGATGGGTTGTGCGGTTCAATACGTCTGAGGTGAAAGTTTTTCAAGTTTTTTACACCGATTGCAATATTTGTAGAATATGCAGTATGTGATGAATGTTCATTATAGTTCATGAAGTACAGGACTATACATAACAATAATAGTAGGTTCATGGTCAACTGTGGTCTAAGTTTGACGATGTTGATTTTTTTCTTGGCTTTCCGGCTGGCGGCCATTGTTGACTTGTGGGTGGGGTATGGTATACGACAATAGAAGTTGAAGTTTTAGCCAGACATGGTTAATTTATACACACTGGTGATAAATGGGGTGATACCGGTTACCCTTTACACAATTTGAATAGTTTGTAATAAATACTAGTTCATATATAAACTATTAATTAATTATTTTCTTCGTTAATTCTCTAGCTGATGTAAATCACGTCTTATACTTTCGCGCATGCGCACTCCACATCAATCGAAATACCATCAATTACGATTTTTGTTCATGCATTAATGTGTTTTTAATGTCAAAAATGGTATTTCTTATCAAAGAGGAAAGAAAACACAACCCTAATAGCAAAATAATAAGTTTTATGTCTACAATTGTCGACCTCAAATTTGTGACAAACTGCGGACACGAAGCCAGGCAACATATTCAAACTTCTTATTGTTTCAATTTGCTTATAACACATTTTAATTTATTGCTGGTGTTTTCACAGTTCACAATACACATGGGAGTATTTTGTCTTCAGGAACTTGAGATCAATTATTTTTTTAGACAGGCCCGACGGGCTCCTTGTCTGCAAAATGAGACAGGCCCGGAATGGATTTCGAGGAGCCCCGGGCTATCCTATTTTTTGAGCACTGTATATATATACGTATCGTTGCTGATTTGTTTATTTTAGGAACAGTTTTTCAGTTAGATGGCTAATTCAAAGACAAATTAATAGCTAATTCTTTTTTTATAAAGTGATGTCAGTTTTAGCTTTACTGAAAACTAACTAAATAACAAAATATCCGTTCCTTATCATAATAATTCGAAACTGCGACAGTGACGTGACACGGCAAATTGTTAATATATATTCCGAAAGTTGCTGATTTGTTTCTTTTGGGAAAAGTATTTAAGCTAGCTGGCCAAATCAAATACGAGCTCTTCTAGTGCCATAGGGCGAGCAAAAATAAAAACTTTACCTACCAAATACGAGCGATTATGTGTCTCGAGATTATTCTTTATTCTATAAAATGATTTCTCTTTTAACTTTAATAAACAAAATAAATAAGATGACCGTATGTGAAACTGTGACAATGATCATGTGACTCGGCAAATTGTACATATACATCCATAATGATACAGTCATGTAAGTACATAAGTTAACATTAGGTAACTCGACTTGATTTTGGCTTCAGTTGTGTTAATCTTGTTATGTTCCATCACAGATATATTAGGTATGTGGTTCAATATAAACAGAATATTCATGTAGTGGTAGATTGTTCCATATTGCACGCCTGACCTTCTAATTCACACCGTTCGATACCGAATATACAGTACGGTCAACGTGTCTGTGTCGGCTTTT